>QMIH01000356.1:342102-366748 GCA_003987875.1 Clarias batrachus | reverse complement strand
GGCACCCAGACTTTCCGCTACAGGATTAACGCTGCTCTCGCGCTCTCTAACCCTCTCTAAAGTCTGGATGCGCTCCTCTAATGCTACTATCTTCTCCGTCAGGGTGCTAACTAACACACACCTATCACAAATAAAATTATCACTAATGACGGAGGAAGAATGTCTAAACATCCTGCACTCCACACACTGAGCGAGCTGAATGGTAGACATAATAACGTACCTTTGTGCCGGAGTTGTGATTATTTGGTGATGGATTCGCTTGTTGTTGGTCAGATGATACGGGCGTTCTCCCAAAAAGCGCAAAAAAATGGATAAAGTCCAGTAGTATTAAAGCCTAAAACTAGTTTGTTATTTAGTAAAAATGGGAAACATATAATTATAAACACAAAATATAATCTAAAACGTTGTTACAATCATACGAGGAACTTTCGCGGGAACAATACAAAAAACTGGAAGCTACGTCACCCAGCTACTACCAGAGCAAACTACTTCTTTGGACATCGCCTTCGCTATTTTAAACACCTCTGTAAAAGTGTCTTGATATTATTAATAGTTTTAATAATCATTTTAATTACTAATAATTATTAATTTCTAATATTCATTTATTAATGATCATTTTAAATAGATGCCAGCATTAGTATTACTACAGTACTAAGTAACTTGAGCTTTGTGCCACATTTTTTTATAAGAAAAAAAAGAGAATATGCTGCCTGCAAGGGGATTCAACTGTTTTATTGTTGTCTATTGTGTAAATAATAATAATGATTCAGAATGATTAATCATACACCAATTTTAGTGCTGAGAATTGGGAATTGATCCATAAATCTTGCCAATGTGTTAATAACTTTTTGTATGTTAGTGTATCTAATCTATGCGTAAGATTTAAAACTTTTAATAAGATGTGTGTATAGAGACAAAAAGTCGTGATTATGTTAGATGGCTCACACTATCGACAAAATACTAAAAGCTTCTGAATCAGACAGCCACGTCCCCTACAATGTAGCCTTGATACAAGTTAAGGTATAAAGCACTATCTAGGCATTTAACATTAAAGTGCACTGGCACTGTGAAAGAAGATTAATAGTAAATCAGAACAAAGTTAAACTGTCATGCAATTTCTGTCTCCCATACATTATGTTAGCCACCTGAACCACAGCGAGAGAAAAACTCTCACACAGCTCTAACCTCACCCTAAAAAGGACCTAAAGTCACCTATGTTATGGGTGATCGGAGTACCTGTTGTCACAAGGTCAGTGCAAACAAATTTTGCACATGGGATTTTTCATTTAAATCTATCAAATGCAAACTAACTATGTAAGTCTTGAAGGTAGCAGAAATGAAGATGTTGAGGTTCTCTTTAGGAGGATGGATAGGATCAAGAATGAGTCTATCAAAAGGATAACCCATGCTAGATGTTTTGACGATAAACTCAGAAAGGGCAGATTGAGGTGGTTTGGATATGTTCAGAGAAGAGGTTGTGTATATCAGTAGATGGATACTGAGATTGGAACCCTTGATGTTCCAATCTCCTGGACCTGGAGGTCAGGGATAGCTCAGTGGTTAAGGCATTGGACTACATTTTGAAAGATCCCTGGTTCAGTGCCCATGGCCACCATATTGCCACTGTTGGGCCCTTGAGCAAGTCCCTTAACCTTCAACTGCTCAGATGTACTGTATAATGAGCTAAAAATGTAAATCGCTCTGCATAAGACTGTCTGCCAAATTCCGTAATGTAAATATAAATGTAAATGAACTGCCAGGCAGAAGATCTAGAGGAAGACCAAAGAGGAGATTTATGGATGTAGTGAGAGAGAACATGCAGTTTGAGGGCATAAGTTCTTCTAGTAGAGGGAGCCCTAGATCTTAGAATAGTTTCAATTACGCTGGCTGGAAGACCAGCATCTCTTAGTTGGTCCCCCTCAGGGGCCAGACATGAAGGTTCCAGAGCTTGGGCTGGGGATGAAATATTGTCCCCTGCGCCTGAGACAGAAGATCCCTCCTCACTGGAGTCACCCACGGTAAGCTGTCGAGGAGAGATATTAGATCCGAGAACCACATTCTGGTCGGCCAACGGGGCGCTATCAGTAAGAGGCGCAAACCCTGTTGACGGACCATCGCCAGACCTCCCAGGAGCAGAGCTATAGAAGGAAATGCATAAAGTGTCAGTGAGCCGGCAGGGGGCGCGATGGATCCACGCGCAGATTGTGAGTGCTTGTGAATGCCTGAGCTGTAAGAGCGGAGATAGTATGGCTGGAATGCGGAAGTGCACAGAGCCGGCGTGAGCGAGGCGCGATCCGTTGTGTATGCCGGCGTGTGAAACCTGATCCCCGCTTCGCCGCGAGGGCATGCAGAGCCGACGTGGGAAGAGAAAGCTGCGTGTGCCRGTTGGAGAAGGCAGCGTGAGCTCGGCGCGACGCGAGGATAAATCGTGGTCGTAAACAGACGAGAGTTGAAGCCGGGGAGTAGAGAGAAAGTCCGTGATCCAAGCTCGTGGTCGATAACAGGTAAGCAGTCGATAACAGCAAAATCCAAAGGGCAAGAGACAAAGGTGTGGTCGGAGAAACAAAACGAGGTCGATAACTAGGCAGACTATGACGAGAAGAAACGCTGGTAAATTGGGCTGGTGAGGCACACAATAAACTGGCGACCTGGTGGTGGCGGAGCGTGGTTTAAATAGGCATGACAGGTGATCACTGATGGCGTACAGGTGTGTGGAGAGCGGAGAGTGAGGCGTTAGATTGTAAGAAGTGGTTGAGAGTGTGGAATGGGAGTTCTCAGGTGATCATGACGGCGCTGTGGCTTGACGTGTCGTGACATAAAGGCATAATCTGGGCCATGTATGGGCCATCAAGTCCAGACCCAGGGGAGCTGGAGGAGTCAGAGAGTAGCAAAGGGGACATTCTGCTGTTTCTTGCGAGGCACAGAGGTCCACCTCTGCTACATAAAATCTCTCCCAAATTTGACTGACTACTTTGGGGTGGGGATTCCAATCCCCGTGTGTCACAGCTTGTCTGGACAGCAAGTCTGCTTCCATATCCAAATGCCCTGGAATGTAAATTGCCCTGAGGGACATAAACTTGTCCTGTAACCAAGGCTGAACCTGGTGCGCTAGCTTTTTCCAGCGGCACGAGCACAGTCCACCTAGACAATTTATTTACGAGACTACCATAGCGTTGTCCACCCGCACTAGGACATGGTAGACTCTTAATTGCTGGAGGGACTATTTCAGGACCAGAAATAGAGTCATGCTTTCGAAGCAATTGATGTGCCACACGAGAAGATGACCTCTTCAGATCCCTTGGGCTGGACAGCCATGCAAGACTGCACCCCAGCCCATAAGGGAAGCGTCTGTTATTAGCAACTTGCGACAAGAACACGGACCTAAAGTGTGACCCAGAGTCAAAAAACGTGATCTGAACCACATAGAAAGGGTACGAAGCCCCTGGCGCATAACCCTTATTTGCCTCACCGGGTATCACCGTGGATGCAGCTGCCATGAGAGCTAAAACATTACTGAAAGTAATGAACAATCACTTTCTGGCCTACCCTGATTTCCTTTAGGGTATTGAGAATGGATTGGACACGCGCAGGAGACAGCTGTGCCTGCATTGCGATCGAATTCCATATGACACCCAAATATGTTGTCCTCTGAGCAGGAAAGAGAATGCCTCTCCCGGCGTTGAGTCTCAATCCTCAAGAATGGAGGTGAGCTAGGAAGACATCTCGATGTTGAAGTGTTAGCTTCTAAGACTGAGCCAGGATTAGCAAGTCGTCTATATAATTCAGAATATGGATGCCCTGGAATCATAGAGCCAGTACTGCATCTGTGCATCTGTGACAGGGCTAGGCCAAATGGAAGGACCCGATACTGGTAAGCTTCGCTCCCGAAAGAGAAATGAAAATGTAAAATGATGCTCCTTGAGACGAATTGTGAAGCATGGCGAGTACCTCCCCAGTCTCTACGAGAGGGTACCCGGCTCGCCACACTCTCCTTCTCTACCTCATGCCTCGTGGGGACCAGACCTGGTTTACCGGGTGGCCGACAGTCCCGATTCCCGATGCCTGTTCATAGAGCTTTCCCCACCAATGAAGATGTTAGTCTACCCGGCTTGCTGGGAAGTGTGGACTTTTACAGGGAAGATGAGCTCCCAGGAGAGAGATAGCCCACAAGCATCTCTTCAATCTGCGGCATCATCATATCACCCTGCACTTTCGCATCAACGGCATTTGAATGAATCGATGTTAATAGCAAAAACAGAGGATGAATAGGGCTTATTCCATGAATGAGTTAACTCATCATGGAGGTTGCCAAAGAAGGGGAGGGACCATTGTTGGGACCACTCTCTTTTTATCAAAATGAATCGGATGGAAGTGGCTAGATGGAATATTTGGTATCCAGGATTTCTTTCTGCTGTTTTCAAAATTATGCATATTATCCATACAGTGAGCTAAATGCACTTACTATTTCATTGATCTTTCATTGAGTCCTCCTCTGAAACATCTAGGGTGCGAGACATGTCATTTAATGCGATGCTCTCACTGGTCTGTTTCAAGGCCATCTCTAAAGCTTTTAGATCCTGGCTACAATGCAATTAGACTTTTTGCCTTGTCCTTCTGATGACCTTACACCTAGAGTGAAATTTGCAAGTCTTTGCAGAGACGCACTAATTTGTTAAGTTAGGTTAAGCCTTTATTTGACATACATTACAGTACAGTCAAATTTCTTCTTCTCATATCCCAGCGTAACTGGTGTCAGAGCGCAGGGTCATCCATGATACAGCGCCCTGCAGCAGATAGGGTTAAGGGCCTTGCTCAAGGGCCCAACAGTGGCAAACCAAACCATTGTTCTTCTGATCAGTAACTCAGTGCTTTAGCCCTCTGAGCCACCACTACCCTAACTTGCCCTAATTTGGCTGCTATAGCTAAAACAAGAATTGATGCTATGGCAATTAAAAATATCCACCACTTAGCAATCCATTTTGCTTCTGATTTACACCATTCCCATGTTTGTTGGAAGCTACCACTCACAAAGTTCCAACCAACAGTGGCTACTTTTTTGACTTGATCATATCCATGTGCAAAAACATCTCCCACGCCCACAAAGATATTTTTCAACTCTATACCTTATCTATAATACCATCTAGAATCATCTACATAACATGTCCAAATGCATTTTATGTACCCATGCCCAATTTGCACCAATTGACAGGCTTTAATTAACATGGTAACCTGGGTAGTTAGGTTGGGTGATGTTTTAAACTTAATCAGTATTTGTGCCTGACATAGATTTACTAGTTGTCTTTGGAACAGCCTGTATAGCACTTGGCAACCTGGTTAACAAGAGGCTCCTCCTCTGCTGGAATACATCAGTCCACACATATTAAAGCCATAATCCACCCATGCCTCCCACTCATACTTATTTACATCAACAGAGCAGGTGGGCAAGGGCTGTCCCCTTTGTAGGGATACCATTTTCTATATCTACTACTGACTGATGTTCCCTCCATCCTAAGGAACACAGAGGTTTAAGGAAACCAATGAGACATCGCTCACTTTCATTTTTAGCATACTCACCTCTTCTGAAGTGATATATCTGTCCATTTCCATCTATACCCGTTAAACACCATACCTATGGGATACACAAGGGGGTCATTTATTGTTATCATTCATAGTTGTAATTATTGACCATTGAAGTCTATGCAGTGCGAGTAGCATTCTCATATTTTGATCAGGCACTGCAGCTACAGTATGTAATCTAAAATGGTCAATTTTTCCACCTCTAACTCTTGTATACATGGGGGTTATGAATATTCAATGGTCTCTCCACCCTCCTCCTTGATACAAGTTAAAAAGTAAGGATGGATTCCCTCTCGGAATACATTATACCATTGAGTAATAGTTCTCTCTTTATCTGTGAAGCAACAGGAAAAATTATTTTGCTCCTTCGGTGTCTTTCTTGCATGTTATGTGTGTGAAACATTCTGAATTACTATCTTAGAAATGTGGGGCATACTTACCTCGATGTCTGTACAGTTCCACTCCTGGGATGCTTTGACTGCACAGTGTCGCTCTGGTCTCAATCACTACAGCCACGATTCTTTTCAAAAGGTAAAGAGCAGTTTAATTTGTTTTATTTTTACTTTATATTTTATTAACTATTTTTATATGAACATTTTTGAGTTGTTGAACAAATTGTCAGTGTTTCCATTATTTCTTATTGGGGAAATTAGCTTTGATATACGAGTGTTTTGATATAAGATTTTAAAAAGTTTTGGCTGACTTTCTGGGCTTAAGGGAATCGACCAAAACGGGCCTATTTTGGAAATGATGCTGCCCTCTTTAACCTCGCTTAAGCGGTCAGGTGCATTAATCAGATGCTGTGTATCTGACACAGTCACTTTGTTTAAAATTAGAGACAAGGCGAATTTTTGCTGTTAAGCACAGCTTGAATGGGTGATTTATTGAGAGCCACTTCTTGCGGATTACTCCTTTTTTCAATAATTCCTTAATAGTTTCTCTAATTTCAGGTTTAACTTGTGCTTTAATTGGATATTGTCTCTCCCTTAATCTCATGAGTGTATTTCTCATTGACTAGTTCACAGTCAATTTTACCATTGGCTTTCCCAGGGCTGATTTCCTGGAGAATTAGGTTCAGCTCTTTCTTAGGAAGTAGTTTCACTTCAAATGTAGCTTATTGCTTTTTGCTTATCTACCTTTTTCATCCAACCAAGCATCAGCACCTGTGAGAAGATTGTCCTCTCTTAAATGCTCTCTCCTCTTCTGCTCCCCCCCCCTCTCTTTTCCTCTCTCTGTCGAGCTACACATGTCGTTCCTGAGCTGCCATTGATTCAGAAACCCTCTGTCCTCTGGACCTGCCTGACTCATCCTGTGTGTCCACTTCTGGTTGGAGATCCCGTCACATGGATGTCCTGTGTGTCTCTTGGGGATGCGTCCAATGTCTGGTGACGGTTTCAGTCTACTATGAAGACGGTTCTGGCCTTGACTGATGATGACAGCTGTTTCTCTGCGGACTTGGCTACAGTCGCTCGATAGTTCAGGACTGGAATTTCCTACAAGTCTACCTGAGCCTCCAATAACTACCTGGACTCCATATTAACTTCAATTAACATCTGTTATACTGAACTGCCTGCCACCTAACACACAGTATGAATGCAGATCAATTCCTGCTTTCTGTTTCACCCAGATGAGGATGGGTTCCCTGTTGAGTCCGGTTCCTCTCTAGGTTTCTTCCTACTGCCATCTCAGGAGTTCTTCCTTGCCACTGTCGCCCTCAGCTTGCTCATCAGGGACTATCTGACCTTTTTGATTCACACACATTCACATTTCATACAACCTTAAACAATTTCTTTGATTGTGTAAAGCTGCTTTGCGACAATGGCAATTGTTAAAAGCGCTATACAAATAAAATTTAATTGAATCGAAGTGAATTAAATCACTTCGATCTCTCCTAGTTGGTACAGGTCTCTCTCTCTGACCTGATCTGCCACTTTAATCGCTGCTTTCTTTAGCAAATTTCCAGTCTCTTTGCTTTTTACCCCTGATACGTCAGCTTCTGTGTTTATGCTAAATCTAATTCCATTGTAATCTACTTTCAAGTCTCCATCTATCTCTTCTACCTCCTTGGAGCAGATGGCTTCCTTCAAAGAGGCTGCCATTGCCTATTTATATTGGAATGTAGGGACACTTTCACTTGGACCATCTTCTTCACTGTGATTTTACTTCTGAAACTGTTTGGGTCGATCACTATCCTCTCTTCCCAAACCCAGATTCTTAAATACAACTACCATACGTTTACGTTTATTGCCTCCATTTGATTTCTGAGACTTCCTGCCATTGTTTTGGTTCTCTGTGGCTTTCTGTCTTTGCTCAGGAGTCATTTCCTCTCACTGTTCCTGGCTAACATGTGTCTTTCAAACCAGCTATTTGATTAAAGTGTGTATGCTTTCTACTGTAATATTTCCGTCTAGGATCCTGGGAGTCTTTCTTCTTAGATTCTTTATTCTTCCCTTTACCCTTTTTCTAATCTGTCTGTTGTTCTGACTTCTCTCTTTCTCTTTAAGTACACGGGTCTTGCTGTTATATTTACATACATTACATCTTCTATAGTGAGGTTGAATATACTGTATGACAGCTTAAAACATTAGCACTTTCCACGACACTATTAATCCTAATGATTGGATGTGTAATCATGGATTTGCAATCTTTTCCATTCAAGCTTTTGCTAAGAATTTTGGAGGATGGACGGAGGTTCTCCTTAATGGAGACCTTATGCAAGAGAAGGTTCCTTTGACAATGCTGACATTATTACTGCTGATCTTTTAATAAATCAAGGTTACAGTGATTCACAGTGTGACATAAAATATATGAAAAAAAAACATTTATTACATGCTATGAATTGAAACCAAACCAGTTATACATGTTTTTCCTGTTCTCACTACTAAGGGTGAATTGCCTATTGTCTCCGCCTCCCCTAGCTAATGTCATGCCACTTACGTAACACCTACGATGCTCGGTTTTAGGTGGACAATACAGTTACTGCCACCAGACCACACATGAACAGGGACGACCCTATACTCATTCTGGAGACGGCTGAGGTGAGACGAGCACAATCCCAGGACCTGGATGTCCCAGGACCTGACGGAATCCCAGGCCGGGTCTTGGGGGCATGCACCGACCAACTTATGTTCACAAGTATCTTCAATCTTTCTCTGAATCTGTGGTCCCTACCATCTATAAGGCATCCACCATTGTTCCTATTCCTAAACAACAAAATATCTCTTGCCTCAACAACTATCGACCAGTGGCACTAACATCATGAAGTGCTTCGACTGAATAGTCAAAACATATTTGCTCTAACAATCTACTTCTACAGTTCACATACAGACCAAAGAGGGCCACAGATGATGCCATCGCCTTAGCCACACATACCACTCTTACACCTGTACAGAGGGAACACATATGTGAGAATGCTCTATGTTGACTACAGTTCTGCATTCAACACCATCATGCCCTCCAAACAGGTTAATAAACTTGCTGGAGATCTGGGTCTCCATGTGTAGTTGGATCTTTGAATTTCTGCCCAGCAGGTTACAGGTCTAAAAATCGGAAGCTACACCTCATCATCAATAACTCTCAGTACAGGTGCACCACAAGTGTGCAATCTTAGCCCTCTCCTGTATTCTCTTCACATATGACTGCACTGCTAAAAATAGCTCAAACGACCATTCTGGGTGTCATGACAGCCTACAGAGAAGATGTCAGGTCACTAGCCAGCTGGTGCAAGGACAATAACCTTCTTCTGAACATCACTAAAACAAAGGAGATGATAGTGCACTATAGGTGGCAGCGGGTTGGACACCCTCCCATCTACATGAATGGCGTAGATGTTGAGAGAGTGAACAACTTCAAATTCCTTGGCGTCAACCAAGTCAATCACAAATGACTTTTTCTGGACAACACACACTGATAAAGAAAAGAAAGCTCGCCAGAGGCTCTATTTCCTGAGGAGGCTAAGGGAGTCCAGTGAAGACCAGCACACTTATAAACTTAGACAGGTGCACCCTTGAGAGCCTGCTGATGAGATGTATTACAGTGTGATATGGGAACTGTTCCAGGCAAAGCCGGAAAGCACTGCAAAAAGTTGTAGAAACTGCACAAAACATCACTAGAAGCACGCTCCCGTCAATCTGGAATAGATATATCACAGACGATGCCTGCAGAAAGCCCGTAGCATCATCCAGGACCACAACCACCCCAGACACGCAGAGACTTTTCACTCTGTTGCGGTACAGGAGTCTGCCCTCACGCACTATAAGACTATAAGGACAGTTTCTATAACCAGGCTATTAGGATTCTTAACTCAAATGAATAGCTGAGTGATGTAATAATTACATAACACACCACATTTCTGGACACTAATAATAATTCACATAACATACCACATTTCTGGACACAAAAAAAAACCTGTTTAAAGGTATAGCTGCACACGGACACCTTTAAATTTATTTAGTAACATTGTGCAATACAACACTGCATGAAAAGAGGTGTATCTGTACTGGGAAACTCCCGTATACAGCATTGATTTTCGGAAGTATCTACAAGTACCAATGAGCGTATACATCAAATTCCACCAAGCTAGGATACTTCCAGACTGATACCAATTCGGATGTATCTCACTGAGCAATCCTTCCGTGGTACAGCCGTTCGTTGCCATGGCAAATAATCCACTCAAGGATTTTGTCAGGAGACCTTCACACCTCAAGCCCCATTTGCATTTTACACCTTTGCACAACTCTGCTCTTCCCTATTGGTTTTTTTTTTTAATCTCTAGTTTAAAAAAAAAAACACTCCCAAATCCCTGACATCTATTGGGACATTACCCAGTCACTACGTTTTATTTAGCCCAACCCAAGCCCTCATAACTTAGTGACTTGATTGGTTATTGGGCAGGTATGTATATAGACCCTATCCACCCCCCCCCACCCACCCCCCCACAGTACTATGCATTCTCTACATCCTTTAAAAAATGACAATAGAATTGATTTAATAAAATCTATAAGCCTTTCTTTAAATTAAAATCAAATCTAACACTAATACATTTACGAAGCAAAGTAAGAATGAGGAAAAAAAACAAAATAAAGAAAAAATGAGCAAATGTACATTTATGGATGTAGAATTAAATTGAACGCAATACTAAAACAAACATGCACCAGTGCTTGTTAGATGTACAAAATAAATGTCCTTCTAGCTCGGTCCCATTAGATATTACACGGTGACGGCATGGCACACAATGGCATCCTCCTCATCAGCTCCAGTATTGCAGTCTGTCACAGTTCTCTCTCTGCATCTGTGTGAATGACTCTACACCTGGACTCCAGCAACTGCAAAACACACCATGTGTTAACCCCTAAAAACACTCAGAAAAGTACCGAACTTAATATATAGATGAATTTGTACACTTACTTATATTTGTCTGTTTTTAGCCCCTGTCTTAATGGAGTCTCTTAGCTGAGACTTCCCTGGCCGAGACAAAGAGTCTTTCCTCTGCTATGTGTAATATGCTGGATAAATAAAAAATCAGATAAGTGACAGAAACAATTCAAATTATTAAAGGGACAAAAATAAAGGGACATGAAAATAATGTCAATAACAATTTCTGATCACCCTTTATACACTCAGGGTCTGCAAAAGTCATCTTTAATTCCTCCAGCAGATACGTCATCACCACTTGAAACTTATTCTGTGTAGAAAGAGAGTCATGTCATTAATTACATTTAAAATGATTATGTAAAGCCCCATACATAGCAGGTAAAGAAACAACATTCCTACCCAGTTTGTGTGGTTCACAGCAATCTGTCCAATGCCAACATGTTAGGTGCAAATGCTGTAATAGATTAGGACACTGGGAACGTGACTGTAGATCATGTTAATGGATGTTTGTCACCCCCTAGTGGCTGTTTACAAGAAATGGTGTAGGAGGTCTCTGGGATTTGTGGGTAAAATGGCAGATAGCAAGTTACAAGGCAAATTTGGCACGTTACATGATGAACTGTTGCAAGATGGATTGGTGTGTGCCATTCACAATGACAATATCTGCACACGGCTGCTGAAGGAAAAAATCTAACTTTGAAGTCGGCTATTGAAATATGCACGCTACATGAGCAATCTGAAAACATAAAGAAAAAAATAGAAAAAGAAGCAGATACCAAAGAACTAAAGAAGGAAAGTGAAATTTGTGCCATGCCGTTTTCTGCATGCTCTAACTGTGGTGGTCAGCGTTCATCTGACTGCAACAGCTGTCCAGCCTTCAACTGGCACTGCAAGGCCAACTGGAAAATAGAAACACTTCTCGAAATGTTGTGCATGTTGAGCAAGCAAAATGTGCACCTACAGCAGACCAGGACAAGGTCCATCTCAGTCAAGCAGAGCAGCCCACGCCATACACATGGGAAGACAGATGCATTGAATAAGTGAACATGATGCACAGATTGCATGTGAACAAGCAGAACTTAATTTACTGTGAAAGTGTAGAGGTGCCAGTGGAAAAAGGAGAGATATTTACCACCCTGTCCACTTTTAACACAAAGAAGCAACGCAAGGTGAAGATTGTCAATGGAGCCCCGTGCAATATACTGTCCAGAGACACATCAACCCAAGTGCACATGTAGACAACAGTCAACCTTGTGGCTTATTGTGCTCAGACTATAAGGACTTTGAGTGTTACCAATGTAAGCTTCACATGCGGAACACTACAGTTCCATGTTGTTGACAGTGACGTAAAACCTCTTTTGGGCCTCAGAGACAGCGTCGAACTACGCTTTGTGCATCTTGGCCCACATGTGCATGCTCTCCAGGAAGGGGAAGTACAAAGATCTCATTGACTGCAGCACTATAGGCAAACTGTCTGTAGTTTATCATATGCGCCTTTAAACCTGTGTGACCCTACGATATGTGCTCCCAGACGAGTGCCTTTGGCAATGCAAGACAAAATAATCAATAAACCCAACAGGATGACCAAACTGAGAGGGACAAACCCACTCACAATTCAGATGAATTTATATTGATTGGTGTGGTACTATTCTCACTGTTACATGATCTGTGTTACATAAACTGTGAACGTAATCGAACACAGCCTCATAATTATAAATTATTTTTGATGCAGTTTTGCCCTGAAGCTTTATCTTGGAAACTGAAACTTGTTCACACTCAGGACTTAAAATTTCCTTTATTAGTGACAGAGTTCTGGTCAAATGTAGTTACTTTCACTTCATAGGTTTTCTCCTTGTAGACCAATGTTATCTACAGTACGTACTGTTAATTTAATTTAACTGTGATGTGATTTAATCCTGATTATCTCCTCTGTACCGTTTCTATCTATTTGCTTTATTCTCCTTCTTATCATCATCTTTGCTGACTTTACTAATCATGGATCTCTGCTTCTTTACGTTAATATCTCTTGCTACGTTAACTAATTCAACATTTACAAGTTCTGTTAGAATTTAAGGGGCAACTGTAAGAGAATCTTCTTACATAAAAAGAGTTAGTTCTTGTCTTTTCCTCTCATCCTAGTGGATCTGATACCAACTCTAACTTCTATGCTGCTACCTTACTACTGTATCTCTTCTTAAAGTGCTAACACTTCCACTCTCTCTCTCCCTCTTCCCCCAGAAACTCGAGCCAACACTTCCTGGTTTGTCTCTGGATGAACTTTGAACTTCTGTCCAACTTCCACTCTTTTGTTCTTCGGGATTTCACTAGCATACTTTACAATGTTTAAGTACTTTGTAGTGGGCGGCACGGTGGTGTAGTGGTTAGCACTGTCATCTTGCACCGCCAGGGTCCGGGTTCGATCCCCGGCCAGGCTTGATTCCCGTCTCTGTGTGCATGGAGTTTGCATGTTCTCCCCGTGCTTGGTGGGTTTCCTCCAGGTTCTCCGGTTTCCTCCCACATTCCAAAGACCTGTAGGTTAGGTTAATTGGAATCCCCAAATTGCCCGTAGTGAGTGAGTGTATGTGTGTGCCCTGCGATGGATTGGTTCCCTGTCCAGGGTGTACCCTGCCATGTGCCCCAAGTCTACTGGGATAGACTCCGCCCCCGTGACCCTGAATACAGGATTAAGCGGTATAGATGATGAGTGAGTGAGTGAAATACTTTGTAGTAACAGATGTCAATGGCTCGGTCAAACATAAGACAAAACATAAAAACTCTATCTTTTGCTTTTAATAAACAGAGACATTTCTGAAAGACATGTTTGACTGTGTCTCCTGGCAGCAGACAGATTATGATGTTGTTGAACAGTCGGTTTGCCGAAAGTGTTTTAGACATTTTTTTGACCACGCTCTAGTTAAAATAAAGATATAATTATGAATATCTCTTCCAAATAAGTTAGCGCAAGCATTTAGGGAGCCTGGCTGGTTAAGAAAGCTAAGCTAGCTTTAGCAGACAGCTAGGTTGTCAAACATAACATCCTGTAGATACTGTTTATGCACAAGTAGACATTTCTCAGGAAAATACAGTAGTAACAAAATGTCCTGCACTTTTTCTCTCCACTTTATGTTGTCCAAAAAGTGATGACTTTTTTTAAAGCTCATTCTTCTTTTTCCAAATCAGGACTTTAAAGAGAAAATGTCATGAAAAATTCACTTTTCAGAAATCTTTAGACTTTCACATGTGTCCACCATGTGTATGCAACAAACATTCCCTGTTGTTTGTCCTTTATCTAGTTTTTATTGGCCAATCAGATTTTGCCTGTAATATGACCTCTTATACTCATCTAAGAGAATCTTCCCCGGTCCATTTCTTAGCTCTTGTTCAAAGACCTCGAAGGAGTAGAATATGTGACCTCTATCTCCACCCTCTCATAATGACTATGGCCCAAACGCCTTCACCTTCTGTTCAGTCTTGTCATGATCGTAACTTGCATGTTCAAAGGCATTTGGCATTTATCAGCCAGACATAAGGAGGGGTGGCGTGTGTGTGGGTTTGTTTTTGTTTCTTGGGAATAATACATGAAAACAACCATGGAGTAGTGTTAAGTGGATATAACATCTATAACTATGGATATAACATCTAAGATTTATTCATTTTATTATTTAATTTGAACTTGAACAAAGTACATTGGACATTTGCCGTCACTTAAACCTGAAATTACAGCAGTGACAGACCACATTCCAGCTGTTAATGACATCAAGGTTTTCATTTCCTTGAGGTTGATGACAAATGTATATTTTAATTCCCCTCGAACTCTGCTACACTGCCAGGCCTTTCCCCCCCGCTGTGTCCTGTGACTGTAACTACATTCCAATTCTTCAGAAATTAAGCAAGACAAGCAGATGCAGAGCATAAAAAAAAGAAAACGAGATAATTCACTTACAATTCTATTCATCCCAGGGATTTATAGAAAACTACACACGACCTTAAAATGTAAGCATGAAATGGACAATGAATGGTTCCTGACTGTAATATGCAGTATTGAGCAAAAGTGTTTGTTTTAGGTTATTAATAAGGTACTTAAGTTTGTTTTATACTTTATCATTCAAACATCAGTATTCTGTCATTTTAGATAAAAAATAAAAAAAACAAGCAACAAGCAGTAAAACAAGTAACAACAATAAAAGTAAACAGTAAAACAAGCAACAGTAAAAGTTCTCCGACCTGTGGGTGGTTCTGCTGGATACTCAGTAAAACTTATTAGCTAATTTCCTTATAAAATTGCACACATTGTACCTGAGATTAAAGGTTCGTCAAAGCCTCGCGTCGCCAAATGCCCAATGACTTGGCTTCATTCATTTATTTCTAAATGAATTGTCTAGATGTTTATTGGACTTTATAGTTTTTTTTTCCTTTTGTTATCTCTACATGTCTACAGCATTTATTTACATTTATTTACAATTATTTACCATTTGCCTAAGGCTTTTGCACAGTACTGCTTGCAAATTTAGCAACAACAAAAAAAACATGTAGAAAAAAAATGGAAAGATTTTTTATTATGTACTCCCCATCTGGTCCTCAGATAGAGGCTAAAAAGTAAAGAATTGTGCCACATTGTACAGTTTGGATTTATTTATTTATTTATTTATTTATTTATTTATTTATTTGCGTAGCAATTGAATAATGTAATATAGTTTGAAAATCAAAAAACAAAAAAAACAAACAAACAAAAAAAAAAAAAAACAATAAGGTTCCATGTCACTGCAAACAAATATCTACAGCTTTGTCACATCACATTTCCCATTCAAATCTGTCCGATGTACCTTCAGCTTTCAGCTTGTCCTGGATGTTTCTGTAATCTTTACACAATATATCATCTAAACAAACTTAACAAATGTGTGTCTTTATGTCATTATGTTATTTAAACACTAGCTTCCCAGTCTTACTTTTGTGTATAAGTGAAATCCAACCACCAAACATTTATTTCTACTGTAAGTAACAAATATTGTGAAACAAACATATGTACCAAAAAATAATCAAAAATCATATTACAGCTAGAAACTTATCATCCTTGATTAAACACACTACATGACATTTTTAAACTTTAAAAAAATGCTTCTTGTGGAGATATTCTTCCTCTTCCAGTTGTAGAAGTTCAGTTTGTTTTAAAAAAAGTAAGAAAAGAAGAAAGAAAAAGAATATATACAGTTTAAAATGTTTGTCATCAAAATATCATTAGATTATGATATTATTATTCATATTAAAACTTACACAATGGGTTAATGTCCTGTTTCCATTTCTCACCTTCAGTAATAGCAGATGAAATTAAGTTCTTCGTTGCAGTCTCGGTTCTCCCAGACGTACGTGTTGAAGTTGTACGCTCCACAGCGATAGGGCTCGACAGGACATGAAGGCAGTGACACCAGGCTCTCCACTGGGTTCTCGTTCACCCAGAACCATTTCCCATTGAGGAAGCGCAGTCCTGTCCACACACTGGCAGTCTGGGCTTGTTCAGTTTCTTTTTTAAGCAGGTCCAGCATTGTTTCTGAATTCACAAAAGCCATGTCAGTGTAGATACTCCTGCAGTGTTTGAGCGCTTCCTCCCATGTTTTTCTCTCCTTCACCAACGTGAACCTCAAGTAACAAATAAAAGGAAAGTTCAACTGACAAGAATTATCAAGCCAGCCAGTTGGAGATATTACAGTACAACCCTGTGATCCAAACAGTCCTCTGGGCTCACCACGCTTCCAGTTTGTAAAAGTAGGCTGTTCTCTGTCGGACCACTGCCAGGTGTTTGCGATCATCTTTAGCCCAATCCAGATATACAGAGAGGTTCGACCTGTAATGTTTAAAGCATTCTGGTTTTCCTCTTCAGTAGTGATGGTGGCCAAATCCGAGTAGTTCGCTTGGCAGTAGCTCTGAGCTGTAGACCATGGCACCGCCTGTGAAACATAAAAATATACTCGTATCCAACCTACAGCCGTCCCATCAAGTCCAAACAGGAGACAAATAAAAAAGAGAGATTTCATCTTTGCTGTTATGTACTGTATCTAAGCTCAGTGGAACTTCTCTTGCGTCTCAGACAGCTCAGTCTGAACGTCAGCTTGACTGAACATGCAAACTAAAATAACATCGTCACTGATGCTTGACTCAATCACAAGGTGTGTCAAGCTCAGACGACATCATATAACAAATGAACCCGTAATCCATACATCATACAGTACTTTTAGTGGTGACCAGAATGAAGGCAGTGTAAGATTGAGATCAAGGTTAACTAGGCTAGGTTAACTCCTCTTTGATTCATGTTTTGCAGCAACTCAGATTAAACTTCCCATAACAAAAGTAAAAGTGCCAGCATTTGACTCTTTCATGGTTAAACCGAACAGTGCACTCACAGGTATAGTTATGAGTAGCATACTTGTAATTTGCCATTTTAGGACAATTCATCTCATTAGTAAACACTTAAAACCCAATGACAATTAAAGAAAGCGCTACACGTGCTCATATGAAGGCTTTGCTAGTGTGTGTTAATGGGGAGGTTTCACACTTCCAATCATGTATTTGAGTTTCCGGATATGTCAGGCACAACAAAAGTTCTCATTAGTTTCATAACATGTGAATTTTATCACTACCAGAATATAGGAACAACGTCGCGAAGAATGTGGAACTCTCAAAATGAACAAGCTAAAGTGGAACAACGTTTTGAACAACTACTCAAATTATATTGTTGTTTAAGTATTATACAGGGTGGGCCATTTCTATGGATACACCTTAATAAAACGGGAATGGTTGGTGATATTAACGTCCTGTTTGTGGCACATTAGTATATGTGAGGGGGCAAACTTTTCAAGATGGAAGTCGGCCATCTTGGATCCATTTGGAAGTCGGCCATCTTGGATCCAACTTTTGTTTTTTCAATAGGAAGAGGGTCATGTGACACATCAAACTTATTGGGAATTTCACAAGAAAAACAACGGTGTGCTTGGTTTTAACATAGCCTTATTCTTTCATGAGTTATTTACAAGTTTCTGACCACTTATAAAATGTGTTCAACGTGCTGCCCATTGTGATGGATTGTCAATGCAACCCTCTTCTCCCACTCTTCACACACTGATAGCAACACCACAGGAGAAATGCCAGCACAGGCTTCCAGTATCCGTAGTTTCAGGTGCTGCACATCTCGTATCTTCACACCATAGACAATTGCCTTCAGATGACCCCAAAGAGAAAAGTCTAAGGGGTCAGATCGGGAGACCTTGGGAGCTAACCAGGTTAGATACCTCGTTAAAGCAAAGCAAGTTTTGTTTTTTTTTTTTTCTGGAGGGGGTTCATAGCACTGGGCCATCATACAGGGACAGCAGCCCATTGGTTCGTCACAGCATAAGTCCAATCATATGGCACCATAGAAGGAGCGAAATGAGAGGAAATTAGTCGATCCTAGTGTGAAAACATTGGAATACTTCTTAAAAGGATTTAGAATGGAGAAAGTATAGAGTGCATACATGAACATACTACTTTTCAGATGTTCGACCTTCCTGTGCTGTAAATCATTTTCTTTGTATTGATATATTAATATTAAAAACAAATAAAGGCAGACTTTATGTGTAACAAATGTAGAATATCTAAAAGGTTTACCACCCATCCATCGAGGAACTGTAGCCCATCTTAGGAACCGTGGAAGGACCCTAGTATTTATTCCCATTAATACGGACCTCCGTATTAGTAGGACCTCCGGGCAACACTTACACGCACACTCACACCTTATGGGCAATTTGGAAACGCCATTAACTTCATCTGGATGTTTTTGGTCTGTAAGTACAAGGAGAACATGCACACAGACCTCATAGTGGAGACCACCAAAAGTTTAACATTTTGAATTGAATTACTTAACACACGCTATTCCAATATATTCTAATTTCTTTAGATGCACTGTATATGGTTGATGTCCACCTGGACGGATTCTGTGGTTTGTAGTAGATTGTAGTGGGTAGACTCTCATGCTTACTCTTGGTGCATATTAGAGATGTTGACTTGTACAGTAGGTCATCATCTATATCTGCTTTACTTTACACTTCCTTACCAGTCAAACCCACACTATACATTGAAAACCCAGTGGTGCTCAACACACTAAAGGTCTGGTATCAGTTTAGACATCAGTTTCAATTTGTAGCTGCATCGGGGTTCTTTGCATAAAAAATGCTCGGTGTCTTTTGCATAAACATCATTTGTTTCCCCCAGCACTTTGAAAATCATTGGTTTCTTCATGGTATGACAAAGGCAGCAAACATTTTCACAACCTGTAAGAAGATAGAGGCTTTAAAAGGCATTTTTCAAATTTCCCCTGTAGCTTCTTTCTTTCAATACCTACAAGTTCATAATTTTGTAACAGTCAGATGGGATAGTTATATAAAATTCACCAAACCAGGATTGCTTGGGGAAATGAATTGACATTGCAATTACGCAAAACTGTGTAATTTTTGCATTTATTTATTCTGAGTGTATTTTTGCAAGACAATATTGGCTGAAACATATCCTGCCATTGGATAGATGCCGCGAGTGTCATGCCTCTCCCACTGGGGTTTTGTGGGTATGGACAGGTTTTTTTTTTTTTTTTTTTTGGTACCATATCCAGATAAACAATACAGTTAAAACCATGCCCATTTATTGCTATATAAGGGGTAGTACATATGGTACTTGAGAAGATTGAATCCCATTGAGCTCTGTAAATAAAAATATTATAACTTTCTCTTTGTTAGCTGTTAGACGTTCACTACTTATACTTTGGAGGTCCATTAAATTTGTCTCTATCTAGGAAGATAAACTACGCAGTGAGTCACAGTTATTTGACCAATTCTCAGCTTCTGCCCGATCGAACGTTTGTACTGGGCATTATATATTCATAAGAAGTCAATGAATGAGAAAGTGAAATGATGTACAGTAAGCTATAAATGTAAGAGTTTAGTGATTATATAAAAGATTATATCATGACATTAATCCATTTTTTTATTACATTAATTGATCTGGATACATAAAATGATCTGTATGTTTATTACTCTCTTTCAATGATAGCAAACCAAACTAAACTCCTCATTACAGTATCTTTTTTTCCCCAGACAGATGTGTTCATGTTGTACGCACCATGCGATAGGGCTGGACTCGGCATGGAGGCAGGGACACCATGCTTTCCAGTGGAACCATGTGCCATGCAGGCCTGTCCACACACTGGCTGTTTGGGCTTGTTTACTTTCTATTTTAATCAAGTCTAGCAGTGTTTCTGAATTCAAAAACACCATGTCAGTGTAGTGACTCGTGCAATACTGAGGAGCATCCTCCCAGATTTTACTCTCCATCACCTATGTGAAACTCCCTGTCGACTGTGAAGAATATTCTTCTATTCGAGCTCATAATGGACCAACACGAGATAAATAAAAAACTGAGATTTAATTTTTATTGTTATGCGTCTAAGCTTGGTAAACCTTCACTCATGTCTTAGTCAGCTCAGCTCACACTGTTCTGACTGTAACTTGACTGAATTCATTTAAAGCACATGCAAAACAGCATAACGTCACCACTTTCGATTAACTAAAGCACAAAGTGTGTCAAGCTTGAACAATAACTGCCTTTATTTGTCACATATGGTCAGCCATAGTAAAGCACCCCTGGACCAGATAGGGTTAAGGGCCTTACTCAAGGGCCCAACAATGGCAACTTGGACCGCTTGGGAATCGGACCGCTGATCTTCCAATCGGTAAAGCAGTGCCTTAACCCTCTGAGCCACCACTGCCCCAATGGACCTGAAATATTTTGACTAGAATGAATACAGAGTAAAAATTATATTAAGTTCTTGAATTTTGCATCCAAAACCCTTGTTGGCAAGCACAGAGGTAAGGCATTTCTCGTAGTTTGTAACCAGGTTTGCACACATCTCAGGGGGGATTTTTGTCCACTCCTCTTTACAGATCTTCTTGTCTGTCATTGGCAGGCTCAAAGTTTCAGCTCCCTCTATAAATTATCTACAGGATTATGGTCTACGAACTGGCTAAACCACTCCATGACCTTAATGTGCTTCTTCTTGAGCCACTCCTTTGTTGCCTTGGCCGTATGTTTTGGGTCATTGCCGTGCCTGAAGACCCCACTACCCATCTTCAGGATGGCTCAAGATTTTACAGTGCATGGCCCCATCCATTGGAGCCTCAATGTCAGCCTGTACTTTCACCAGAGAAACAGCCCCAAATCATGATCTTCCCACATGCTTGACTGTAGAGTTAGTGTTCTTGGTTCATAGTCGGCATTTTTCTTCCTCCAAACACAGCGAATCGAGTTGATCCCAAAGAGCTCAATTTTGGTCTTAAACTTCTGCGGCAAACTTTTGACAGGCTTGTACATGTGCTTCTTGGGGAGGGGGAACTTGCAGCGTTAAAGGATTTTAATCCATGGTGGTGTATTGTATTACCAATGGTTTGTTTGGTGACTGTGGTCCCAACTGCCTTGAGATCACTCACAAGCTCCTACCATGTAATTCTGGGCTGATCTCTCACATGTCTCATGATTATCCTTGCTCCGTGAGGTGAAATCTCGCATGGACCTCCAGACAAATGATGGTTACTTCGTATTTCTTCCATTCGCGAATAATCGCTTCAACACTTGTTGTCACGCTCTCCGCGCTCTCGCGCTGATCTGAGAGCGCACCCGCCTTCTGACACTTCCGTTCTCACGCTGTCAAGCTGCTCATCACGCGGCCGTGTTTTGTTTCCCACGCTGTCATCTCTCGTCACACGCCCCCCTGGCCGACACACCGGTTTCTCATCTGGCACTGATTTCTTCCGGGATAAAAGGAGGCGCAGCACGCTATCTCGCTGCTGGATTATTTGTGTGTTTTTGCTGCAATATTCTCGCGTTTTGTTTCACGATTTCCACGTTACCGATCTCGCTTCGTTTTTCTCGTTTTCCCGATTCTAGTCTCACGTTTTGGCTCTACGCTCTCGCTGACGGATTTAACGGCATTTGAACTCTCGCTTTCGCTTCTCGACTTCGGCTCTGCTTCACGTTTGGCTCTATGCTCTCGCTGACGGATTTAACGGCTTTGGACTCTCGATCTCGCTTCTCGACTACGGCTTCGCTGCACGACTCGGCTCAACGCTCTCACGGACGGACATTGAGCTTTCACTTTCACTCTTCGACTACAGCTCCGCCTCTCGTCTATCCACAGTACACAGCTTCTGACTACCAGGCCCAAGCATCTCTTCATCTTCTCTGCTCCCCTGCTCTTGGATCCATCTTTTGCTCTTTCGTCGTACGTTTCTGACACTTGTCTCCTTCTCACCAAGCTTCTTCCTGATGGTCTTGTAGCCCATTCCAGACTTGTGCAAGTATAAAGACTTGTCCCTGACGTCTTTTGACAGTTCTTTGGTCTTGCCCATGGTGGTGAGGTTTGAATGGAAGATAGCGATTTTGTGGACAGGTGGCTTTTATACACATAACAAGTTGTTGTTAGGAGCCCCTTTTTAAATTGTTCTGTGTACAACATAAGCACAATTGATCGTTTGTAGGGGACCAAATACTTTATTTTACTTAATGAAATACAAATCAATTTATATAATGTGTTTTTTTTTTTATTCTGCACATTTGCACGTTGCTCACACGTTGCACACTTCCTGATACATTGCACATGTTCTGCTCTTGTTAACACTCTGTTCATGTTTCACATACTGTAAATGTGGACTCTCAGAGTTTTAGTTCCTTCCTTTACAGTCTGTAATTTATCCTGCATAATTTATACTCTTTATACACTTCTAGTTTAATTCTATTTTATTTTGGAAAACTTGGAAATATTGTAAATGTTGTATCTTCGTTTTTATTTGTAGAATAAAGAAATTATATTCTTATTACTATATTGAAGTATTCTATTTTTTAGTAAAATTTTACCTCCCAGTACCATTTATTTCTTGCAGAAAAATTCTTATTTTTAGGTAACAGATCTGGGAAAACTGTTCAGCGAATACAACGAGTTGAGACTTTGATAAGGTCGTAGCTGCTTGTCTTTAACTATAAGTAAGAAATTGTTTCTCGAAGTCCTGAACGTCAGACAGTCCCTGTATTTGGTATGTAAATGTATTTACAAACTAAACTAGGAAATGTGAAGATTAACATATATTTGCACTCACTGACACAATAACATTCACACAATGAAAACCTGAGTAAAGTCACACAGTTTGCAGCCTTCAGAACGAAGAAATCATTAAAGGAATTTCTACAAGAATGTGGCATGAATGGAATCTTAACTAAATTCAGTGAACTAAGTCACTAAGACTCTATAGGTCAGACTAGAATGAAGTCACTGACCAGTAGTTGAGGTGGGTGGTTGCTCGATCAGCTTTGGGCTCAGGCTGGCGAAAATGAGGAAGATAATTAATCTGCTTTATTCAGAACACCCAATTCACTTTTTTAAAAATATATAAATAATATTTCTTCTAACCAGTACGGAAACCAGATTTTTATCTGAGTTGGACGTCTTTGACTGTCGAATACAACAGAGAAGCTTGTTTTTGTCCTTTGTTCTCATTTTACTGTCTAAATCTCTGTGACAACATTCTAATTCAAATTTGGACTACATGTACATGGAAATTATACATGAAAATTCAAATAATTTACCCAAATTTAAACACATGATGTGTATAAATGCACTTAAATTATTATTATTATTAATAATAATAATAATAATAATAATAATAATAATAATGTTTCCTTTTTTTCTGCAATTCAGTCCAATTAAGGTCAGATCAGTGAAGGCGTGTCTTTTCCTAATTGCACTTGAAATATTCATTGTTCATGAAACGCTGGTATGAAATCATGGCCCTGATTTAGATCAGAGCAGTTTTATTATGCTAATGGTAATTAATGGTAAATGGATAAATCAGCAGGACGGCTGGTATTTCAGCTCAGGTCAGGAGAATGAGTGCTGACAGATAATCATGTTGCCAGATACTCTAAAAATGGCACTGATGATATGCATTAAGTATGGCAGCTTTTCTTTGAGAGGGTCGTGGGGATTTTATTTATTTATTTATTACATTGTTGTCATTTTTATGTTGCAAATCAAGATAAGTTACCATATAATGTAATGTAGAGTAGGGTAATCCTGTTCCAGTTAGGGTAATATTGTTTCCAGAAGTGTATATAAAACACTTATTATTAAAGACCCATTTATCTAAGCATAAAAAGGTGCAAAGTTTTTTCATGAGGTCTGATACCGGCACTGACTAAGTTTCCAAATGTGGTTCCAGCGATGCGGAGGCAAACCTGCTACAGCTGCATGAACTGAAAGAGGTAGAAGAAGAAACATAATACAAACAAAACAACAGCTCAGTACAGACAAATATCTATGAGCAGCTTAGCACATCAGATTTCCCATTCAAATCTGTCAAAGGCAAACTAATAAAGTCAGCGTCTCTGGAAAGATGCAACCTCAGCTTTCAACTTGTCTTGTATATACCTTTTATTTACAATTTTAAATTTTACACAATGGAACAAACACAACAAACGTACAGTAGGCTTTCAGCTTCTTTACTCCATTGTGTGTGTAATACAGTTTTATTTTCTATGTTTAACCTCCTGACTACCAGGAAAAAAATTATTTTAAAATTACTTTTATTTTTCCTTTTTCCAATTGTTTGATAGGCAATGAGCATACTGACAT
>QMIH01000356.1:289260-323123 GCA_003987875.1 Clarias batrachus | reverse complement strand
TGTTGTTGTAGAGTAAGGATGTTTAATAAATAAATAAATAAATACTATGAATAGCAGTAAACCACTTTCTATAATTGGTGTGACAAACCATTGCTTAAAATACAGTCTCAGATAGTGTGTGTGTGTGTGTGTGTGTGTGTGTGTGTGTGCAGTTCTATAGTTTTACTGAACCAGCTACAGACTTTCTGAGGACTGTATCACTTTTTATCACACAGGACCTGCTTCTTTTTCATGCAGAAAATCCCAGAAGCTTTCTTTATTCCTTTATTTATTGTTTGTTTGTTTGTTTGTCTGAAAAGTTTTCTTTTACATAATATGCTGCTTTTTTTTTATCCTAGTGTTATTTTACTAATGTTTGGAAATCAGATTTCTTTGTTGTTGTTGCTGGGGTTTATTTATCTTTTGTTGGTCCTGGCGTAGCCCTTAAAGCTCTAAAACTATTTATTTGTTTTGCTGTTTATTTTTTAATAAACATAAACAGCGCTCAGCATTGTGCAGTGTAGAGTGACGTATCCTTTTTTCCAGCTCTAAATGGCTGATACGATGAACTGACTTTTATTTGATTTTAACCGATTAACCGGGTGTTTAAGACTTTGTGTATTATTATTTTTGTTTGTTTTGGTAATTGTATGTTGTTTATTCTCCCTGTGACGAGACCTCCGGCTTGCTTTGATCTTCCAGTAAATTTTGCCTCCAGTTTTCTCTCATTACACTTTATTTTGTCGCAGTATTAAGACACTTTTATTTATTTATTTCTGTCTAGAAAATGTTCCACCGTATGAAGAACTTGGCCTTACAGTGATTTCATTTCCTATGAAATGTTTGATCTGAGTTTACCCTGTAAATATGTTTCTGTTTGCTTTTTATCTTCTAATATAATAATAATAATAATAATAATAAATGTGTTCACATTTCATCAAGGCTTTATCTTCCAAACCACTTTTGGCCTTTTTGTCTAAACCTGTGTGTGTGTGTGTGTGTGTGTGTGTGTGTGTGTGTGTGTGTGTGTGTGTGTGTGTGTGTGTGTGATTAAACCATGGGAGGTGACAGTACTTCAAAGACTTTTTGTCTGTTTTTTTTTCCGTCTCGTCCTGCAGAGTGCTGTACATCGGGTTGGCCTGTAACACGGCGCGCTACCTGTACATCTCCTACCTGGAGAACGCCTGGGTGGTTCTGCCCATGGAGGTCCTTCAAGGTGAGAATCATCAGCTCTGCCGCACTCAGGCATCCGGTTGCTTTATCTACCAGGAAGTGTCCGGGTGTGAGTTGAGCTCAGGCCATGAATCAGCTGTTTGCCCGGCAGCTCCGGCGCGTGGTTTCCTGCAGCACGTCCTGCTCAGTGCAGCTCCATGGGTGGAGTCAGAAAAACCGTGTCTGGTGTGTACAGAAGGATTAATGCTCAGGGTTTTGTCGACTTGCCCTCCTGCACACCGCACTACGGTTCTACAGCTGTAACGAGACGCGGGTTTATTTTGAACAGACCCACACTGTGTTCCTGTAGCTTCACCAGGTGCGCCGGCTTCTCCCGCACCAGGATCGCCCTGACGGATACGCCGAGAGTAAGCGGACTGGTTTGTCTGGATCTTACATCACACACTCGGCAGTCAGGTCGAGTGTATTGTCCTACAGGGGCACGGCAACAATGGCTTCATTTCAATAATAACCGATGCGCTCCGAACCCAAAGCCACACCCTGTCCTGCCATTTTAACATAGAATGCAGGGGATTGTTTATAACTGGTTCCAGTTACACACCAGTACATCCCAGTGTGTTTGTTTACGGACGGCACTTCAGTAACACTCGCCTGTTCACTATTACATTATTTTAGAAAAACGCACTTGTTGTCTAATTTTCACAGCTGCAGTTCCCCGGGACTCGTGTAGCACATGGGTTCGGGTTCATAAGTATTCGAACAAGTGATAGACTTTTCAGGTTTTCCGATATGGAGCACGTCATCGTCAGTGTTACCGCCTGGGCGTGTCCAGTACGCGCGATGCACAAGTGTACAGATGGATGATCCGATTCGGCGGATCCTGAAAGGCAAATACATGGAAAATTCTCAAAAGGCCGAGTCGGTCACCTGACCTCCACCCAACCCAGCTCAAGATATTCTCGCTAAGACAGAAATATCGTCACCCTTTATAGCGTACAGTGTATATTCGGATATCTCTGATGTTTAGTTCCATCCTTCTCGTTCACTCGCTCTGACTGTAACATGAACCGTCTGTCCCGTGTTGTTCATCTTAACGATGTTCTCGTCCTGCAGGTCTGACACACGCCTCCGTCTGGGCCGCGTGCATCTCGTACCTGAGCGCCGCGGTCACTCCGGCCCTGAGGACGTCCTGCCAGGGGATCCTTCAGGGACTTCACCTGGGGCTGGGGCGTGGCTGCGGCGCCATGATCGGAGGAGTGTTCGTCAATTTCTTTGGTATGACGAGAAGAAATGCAAGCAGAAAGAACACACCCAGAACAAAACAAAACAAAACACGCTCTCATGAGATCAGGTTTCATGTAGCTGCTGTCATAGTGTGTGAGGGGGGATGTCTGCATGTTAAAGGAGAGGTTTGTATTGTACACAGCCCCACCTGCTGTCTGTAAGGAGAACTACAACTTAATTATTTTTATTTTTTTTAAAACCATCCACAATGTTCTGTCGCGGGCGCGGTTTATTTCTGGGCCGGGGAATGTAAAATAAGATCTGAAATGAAGAAAGAAGGCAAATACTGTCAAGTCTTTCAACACCAGAATGAAGAATAGAAAACCGCTAGAAACACACAGTGCACCTTTAATGGCTACTGCGATGCATAATAAAAATAATAATTATTATGATTAGTGGTAGTAATAAAATTGTTATTCATAATATGGAATAAAGTTTAGTTTTTCAAAAAATTACTTTAAAACTGCACATTCGCACACTTCTTTTTTTTATAAAAAAGTTTATATATATATTTAAAATAAAATAAATATTGAGTGACACAACTTTTAGTGTTAAAGTTCATTAATCAATTTAGATTGAAAACAATCCAACATTAACTCAGGCAGCACGGTGGTGTGTATGTGTGTGTGTTAGTGTGTGTGTTAGTGTGTGTGTGTATGTATGTATGTATGTATGTGTGTGTGTATGTGTGTGCGTATGTGTTAGTGTGTGTGTGTGTGTGTATGTATATGTGTGTGTGTGTGTGTGTATGTATATGTGTGTGTGTGTATGTATATGTGTGTGTGTGTGTGTATGTATATGTGTGTGTGTGTGTGTGTGTGTATATGTGTGTGTATATATGTGTGTATATATATGTGTGCCTGTGTGTGCCTGTGTGTGTGTGTGTCTGCGTGTGTATGTGTGCCCAGCGATGGATCAGCACCCCGTCCAGGGCGTCCCCCCTTCTCCTACAATAGTCTCCAGTCCCCCTGTGATCCTGGATACGGGATAAAGCGTTATAGATGATGAAACATTAACTCGGATATTAAATATAAACTTTGTTTTATTTTATTAATTGAATTTCAGTTTCAATTAAAGGTATTTGATTATTATTTATTTACTTTGACTGCTACTTAAAAGCGTTCAGGTTTATAGCAGTGACTTATAATAGTTTCAATAATCTTAAATCTGAACTAATACAAAGGTTCATATGTAGTTATACAGTAAAGAATAAAACAATATGAAAACTATATTGATAAGAAGAAAAATTAATAATATGAAAATACTAATAAACTCGATGATAATTTCTGTTTCATTGTTTTTCTCTCTCCCTGTGTGTGTGTGTGTGTGTGTTTGTGTGCGCGCAGGTGCGGCTGAAACCTTCCGAGGTTTAGGAATGGCGTCTCTCATCATCCTGCTCCTCTTCGCTCTCATCCAGAGCCTCATCGGCCCGAGAGATAACAGACGTAACGCCACTTTGTGCACGCTTTATTCTCAAACACGTCCAGCCTTTAATAAATGATAATTAAACCCCACCCCATGTGTCTCACACAGGAGACATGATGATGGCCGAGAACATTCCGGTACCGTCCAGTCCTGTTTCCATTGCCACCATCGATCTGGTTCAGACCCAGAGACGGACGGAGACGAACGGCAACACAAACGCCGCTGCAGCGTCCATGAAGAGCAAGTTCCAGGAGGAGCAGGAGGACGTGAACAAGCCGGCGTGGGTGGTGTCCACGTCCCCCTGGGTCACCATGTCCTACGCCCTTTACCATGTCAAAGACATGGTGTCCGCCTTGAGGAGCAACCGTCTGGCAAGGGAGCTCCACCCACAGGGGGTGTGTCCTTTAGGCAACGTCAATAATAACAATAATAATAATCATACTAAAAAAAATTTTTTTTAAAAGCCTTTGTTCCTCTGTTTCTCTGTTTTACTAATTTATTCTAACTAACGTTCTGCACCTGTCACTTATCTCTTTTTATGTTTAACCAGTTTCAAGAATTGCAAGAGTGACCTTTGAACTCTTTCCTTTTTCACATTCATGCTTTCTCTGTGCTCAGATAAAAGGTGAGATCTTGTTTCTTTCCCTCCCAGGCCTTCTGGTTTTCATTTCACGTTTTCTCCCTCCGCTGTCCCTTACGCACTAAAACACACTGCGTCGCGCGTTTATAGGAAAATAATCAACCACTGGGTGGCGTGATTGAGCAGAGTCACTGTTACCTTAGGACAGGTGATTATTTCCCTGCAACAGCATGCCCTGAACTATTTTATTACGTTTACACCACTGCAGGTTTAATGTTCAATTCTCCTAAAATCTCTTAAAAGAAAACTTCAAATCAATTATCTCTGTAATGTGACGCTGTTCTGTAAAACAGGTTAGAAACCGTAACACATTAGAGCGCGCACATCATCATAAACGTGTGCTGTTATAGCCAATTAATCAGAACCTTCTGGCCAATCAGAACGCAGGATTCAGCAGCGCCGTGGTGTAAATCACTGCACGTACTCGCTGTAATATCTGATGCTATACAGTGTTTCAGTAAATCATCTCATTGTGTATGTGCGTGCAAAGTCTACATCAACTCCGGTCAAGTGCAAAATATTGTACCCCCTCGGAGACATGACACGATTTAGCCACGTTCTACACCACTAAGCGATTACTTCTGCTTCGCAGAAAACAAGGCTCTCAGCAGCAAGTGCAACAGCGATGTCGCTAACTTGCGGAAAGAGACACATCTGTCTGTGTGAACTGTACACACACTCATTCACCAACACCACTCGCACATTACAGGACTCGCACCGGGCTGGGAGTTATCGCCACGTCCTCCGTACAGTCCCGAGCCATGTCCACATGTTTGGGTTGTTAAAGGGGTTCCTGGGAGGTCAACATGAAGCAGACAGTCTGATCAAGCTCTAGTGACACACTGGGATAAGTGCATCAGTGTAGCAGGAGATTATGTAGAGAAAGGGAGTTTTAACTCTCAGAACTGTATTCTGTACAATCAAAAGTCCCGGTTTGACTCGAACACCACTCTTATCCACGAGAAAATTGAAAATGCAACCACCAGTTACTTGAGCCATTTTGTAGCGCTTACAGTTTTCCATGACTTCCTATTTTTATTATCGAACAATAACAACAGAACAATCTACAAATGTAAAAAATAAATAAATAAATACCCTAAGGGGTTTTTCGTGCTTAAATGCTTAGTTTATTCTTGATCTCTATGGCATCAAAATCACCCGAGATGTGCAACTACTGCACTCAAGTGACATAAACACATTACAGGACGTGAAATCCTCATCAGACGACACGATCACTGACCCAGTGTTGGACATGGATCAAATTTAATCATCAATTAATTTTTTTATTGTTAAACATGTTAAATAAAACTATGCTATTCTTTTATTTCCCTTAAAAAACACATGAGGGAGTGAAAACTTTTGCACTTGACTAGCTTTTGGTTTCACTTGCTCTTTGCTCTACTGACAAGCCTTAAATCTCACTGATTACTCATTAAACAAGAGTAGAAAATGTTCATCCCAGACGGGATCCGAGTCGGAGGCAGGACACAGAAAATTCCACACCAGAAAGCCTGCAACCCTGAGACAACAAAAACACACACACACACACACACCAACGTTATCAGTGTTTCACTGGCACGTGACACGTCTCCACTGATTATGTTATGTATACTAGTCCAGGCTGTGTCCTTGTTTGACTCCTTCCTGTCTGTGTTTGTAGGAGTGTGGTGAGCCGGTGTCTGCAGCGCCATCTCCTGGAGAACATCCTCCAGGTCCTTTCAGCAATGCTCCAGAGCAGATCTCTTCTTCTGATCCTCCCGTCTCAGATCCTCCCGTCTCTGATCGTCCCGTCTCAGATCGTCCCGTCTCTGACCATCCCGTCTCTGATCGTCCCGTCTCAGATCGTCCCGTCTCTGACCGTCCCGTTTCTGACCATCCCGTCTCAGATCCTCCCGTCTCAGATCATCCCGTCTCCCATCACACAGACTCTGGAGAACCATCAGAAGATCAGCAGAAGATTTCTGCCAAAGAGCCAGAGCCTGCACACACACCTGTCTCGCCTCAACATCCACCTGATCCGTGACCTCCTGTTTATAAACCTGCTGTATAAAATGACTTTATAATGTAAATAATGAGTACTGTACAAATGTCTGATGGTTGTCGATGCAGTAACTGCGATTTGCACTGCCAGGCCAGGGTTTTACAGAATTTACGCTGAACAGGAAACCCTGCTGTATTTATCGCCTCACGGCACAGAACAAGGATATGACGTTCTCCTTACGAGGCTGCTTTCACCACCGGAACATGTTTTACACACGCCGACATTCACAGTGAGACAGCCGAGCTTTTATTTTGTATATAAATCTGAAACAGTTAGTACTGAACCTCTGAGCGTAGGAGAAATGACAAATCATGCGGTGCGTTTTTTTTTGGTGGACTTCAGTTCTCCGCTTCAATTATTTACTGTTTGACGCACACAAAAAAACAGTAGAATAACTTAACAGGGGTTTCATCTTGTGTTCTCAAGGGCAACCTCTTCATTAAACATGTATAGAGAGATTACAAAAAAAAAGTCAGAAAGGAAGAAAGGTTTTTATTATTATTATTATTATTATTATTATTATTATTATTATTATTGGTGTGTCTGGTGAGTGTACGTAGTTAAATATAGCTCGCTTTGCCAATCTAATCTGAGAATGAAGCTGTTACGAGGGTCTGGTGCGTAACAACTGATTTGAATTTAACTAGGTAGAATTACAATACAAGCGATCTATAGCAGCTAGTATTTCTTATTGTGGCAAATAAAACAAAAAAAAACAAAACAAATCCAGACAGGACACACCCTGTCACCCCGGAGACACACAAAACACAAAAACTACAAGTGACGCCTCCTAGTTGGGTTGGACAAACATGGAGGACAAAGTGCTGGGTAAAACAAATGAGTCTTCATATTGGTGGATGGAAATTGTGTAATCTTCAGTGTTCCAACAACAAAACAATAATAATAATAAAGAGATCAAATTGACTTGATTTTCTGTCTCTGAATCATAGACTGTATTAAGCTTGGATGTGTAGATTGTCGTCATCTTGGCAGGAGCTGACTCCGCCTAAACTCTGGTTAATCAATATATTGGCAAAACAAGTGAGCAGAATGGAAATTGTCTGTTGGTTGGAACATGCCAACTTACCTCAGTTTAGCTTGAACTTTGCTTTGCATTGCATTTGATTGATCTCATAACCTAGATGTCATCCTGTGTCAACTCCTACATTTCTTGTGATAACAACAACAATTTCAGTTAGCAAAAATGATGCACGGTAGCATGATGACTTAGCATTGTCACCCATTGGTTCCATTCCCGCCTCGGTGTCTGTGTGCATGGATTTTGGATGTTCTCTATGTGCTTGGTGGGTTTCTTCTGGTTGCTCCGGTTTCTTCAAAATGCCTTTAGTGTGTGAATGAGCTTGTGTATTTGTGTTTGCTCTGTGGCGGATTGGCACACCATCCAGGTTGTACTCCGCCTTGTACCCTAAGTCGCCTGGGTCCAAGTATTGAAGAAACAGATACGTCTTGAGTCACCGTTTAAAGATTGTCAAAGATTCCGCTGTACGGACATCTAGAGGGAGTTCATTCCACCACCTACTGTAGGTGCCAGAACAGAAAGGAATCTGGAGGAATGTCTTTCTTGTTCCCTGAGAGATGGTGGGCCGAGGCAAGCAGTGCCGGATGATCGGAAGAAACATGGTGCAGTGCATGATGTGATTAGAGCTGAGAGGTAAGTGGATGCTAAGTTGATGCGGGTAGCTACAGTAAGTCAGTGCATGGAGCGGAGAAGTGGTTGGTGTGGGAGAATTTGGGAAGGTTGAAAAGATGGTAGACAGACCATCAACTGAGTGAGTTGCAGTAGTCCCGTCTTGAAATAACAAGGGACTGAACAAGCACCTGAGTAGCCTATGACGAAATAAATGGGCGGATTCTTCTGATGTTGTAAAGAAGAGATCGACAAGAGCAAGTAAGGTACGCGATGTGTGGGGAAAATGATAGAGGATTGTCCATAGTTACCCCAAAATTACCGGCAGAGCCTTAAGGAGTGATCTGAGTTGTCAAGGAATATCTCAAGTTCTTGACTGTGGGATGAATCGACAGGGATGAACAGCAGTTCGGTTTTACTCAGATTGAGCTTCAGCTTATAAGATGCCATGCAAGGTGAGATGAGCTACCATCCAGGATGAGATGTCTGCCAGACATGCTGAGATCCGGGTGAAAACCTATGCGTCTGAGCCAGGAAAGGAGAGAATAAGTGTGTCATCTGCATAGCAATGGTATGACCTTACCAAGAGACCGGGTATAGAGAGAGAACAGAAGAGGACCAAGTACTAAACCCTGTTTGACACCAGTAGAGAGTCTGTGTGGGGCAGATGGGGATTCCCTCCAGGTCACCTCATACGACCTATCTTCTAGGTAAGAAGCAAACCATTGCCACGCTGTTCCACAGATTTCAAGGCTTGTAAGAATAGATAATAGAATCTTGTGATTTACCATGTTAAATGCATCTGACAGGTCCGAAAAAATGAGAACAAATGATAGTTTAGTTGATCTAGCAGCATGGAGCTTCTCTGTGACTGACAGAAGGGCAGTCTCTGTGGAATGTGCCACTTTGAATCCGGATTGGTTGGGATTATTAAAGTTGTTCTGTAAGAGATAAAGAGACATTTGGTTGAAAATTGTCCTTTCAAGAATTTGAGATACCAGAGAGATACCAGGTAATAGTTGCTGACATCTGCTGGATCCAAGTAGGGTGTTTTGAGGATAGGAATAACCCTTGCCTTCTTAAAAGCAGCAGGAACATGCTTGAACAGGTTGGAGAATTCTGCTAAGAGAGGGGAAGGGGAAGGTCCTGAAGTTCTGGTGTAGGGGTTGGATTGGGAGCAAAGGACTGGCGGCTTGCTGCAATTTTCTCATCATAGAATGTGGCAAAGTCATCAACAGTAGGAGATACAGGTGGATTGAGTAGTGAAGAGAAGATATTGTAGAGTTTGCCAGGATCATGTGCAGAGGCTTCCAGCTTTTCTCTGTAGAAGGCAGTTTGGGCAGAAGTCATGTCACATGAGAATTTGGAGAGAAGAGCACAGTAAGAGACAAGATCTGCATCAAGCTGAGATTTCTTCCATCTTCTCTTTGCAGTTCTCAATTCTCTTCTGTTGGTGCGCTTAAATAGCCAAGGAGCAGGACAAGAAGGCTTCTTTGGTTTAGAGGAGAGAGGGCATAGGATATCCATGGATGAGGAGAAAGAAGAGGAAAGAGGTTTCAGTCACTGTCTCTAGTGGTAGAGAGGGAAAGGATTCTGGGTCTGGGAGGGATGATAGCATGAAGACACAGTGGAAGGGCAGACCGATTGAAGGTTTCTGCGGGTAAAAGAGAAATTTGGGTGGTTAGCTTTAGTCAGGATAGGAATGGTGATGGTGAAGGATACCAGCTTATGGTAGGAACGGTGAAGGATATCTGTTTAGTGTTAATAAGTAGGAGTTAAGGAGAGGGAGAAGGAAAGAGGATTGCAGTTTGTCAGAGGGGAGGTTGAAATCCTCCTAAAATTTAGTTTAATATCATTTTAACTGAGGAATCAAATAAAAATTCACTTCTGTACAGTTGCAATAAATAGGAAATCTAGTGACGGACACCAAAACAGTTTTTTGCACCAGGCTATAAACATGTTTATTTCTGTTGAAAAGCTGGATATTTTGGTTGAACATGAGGCTCTATGGCAGGGGTCCCAAACTCAGTTCCTGGAGGGCCGCAGCCCCACAGAATTTTGTTCCAACCATAATTAAAAGCACCTGATCCAACTAAACAAGTCACTAAGGCTTATTTGAAAACTACATGGTATGTATGTTGGAGCAGGGTTGGAACAAAACTCTGTAGGGCTGCGGCCCTCCAGGAACTGAGTTTGAGACCCCTGCTCTATGGTGATTGACTGACTAGTGGTCACTTGAGGAACTGCACATTGCTCATTAGACTCCAGAGGTCGGCCCCTGACTCTGAATCAAGTCGGACAAGCTCCTCATCACATGATATACACCAGTCTTTATTTCATCTGCATTATTACTAGCTAAGCTAGTCAGTTAGCAGGTTGCAGCTAGCAACAAAAATGCCCAACGTTTCAAGTATCATCACTATGCTAAGTACCGCCACCTAGCTTTGATTACAGGGTGATCACTACTGTACGTCAAGGTTACGGGCACCCAACCACTCCAAGCGGCTTCTCCTGTGTAGTGTGAAAGCAGCCAGAGAGAAATCGCATGTGAAGGAGTCAGAACACAAACACACACACCTTCACCTCAGACAGCACAAAGTTTGGTCATTTCAGTGTCACACTTCATGCTAAACTTTTTTGTTTAACAAGTGAAAGTATACTGATAAAATAAAATTTGGTGGTGAGCACAGTTGTTTAAAATCACTAAACAACTAAATAAACCTAGCTAACTCTAGCTACATGGAACCTTTATCTTACTTAGATTTCTGATAGAGTTAGCTAGGTTTATTTAGTTGTTTAAAAAAGTTTAGCATGAAGTGTGACACTGAAATGTCCAAACTTTGTGCAAGTCTGAGGTGAAGACTTGCACAATATACTGTATATATATATATATATATATATATATATATATATATATATATATATTGCCAGCTAACTTATTCAGGTAGTTAATGTGAGTTTAGCTAGCTGCTAGTTCTCAATGGTCAGGTTCAATTGTGTTTAGATTTAAACAGCTAATAATACCAACATTTTGCAGTTTTTAATATTGTGTTAGTTGGATTAAGTTTAATGTCAGACAGGTAGCTAATTAGTAGCACCTAAGTTAACTACAGTTCAGCGTTAGGTAGCTACAGTTAATTCAACTTGAGATTCCTAATGGATGAGAAATGCAATAATGATTAATATTATGCTATGTAGCTAAAGTATGTTAATGAAATCAAGCTGAAGGTGAATCTGAAAGCCTCTGGGCAACAGTATATAAGATCTGAGGGGTTAGATCAGCTGTGATTAACTGATAAGATTGTTAGCAAGAGGTTAATATTAGTGAGACGGTTAATGACAGACAAGCTATAATTTATAAACATTAATGTTAGCGAGGTAGTAAAATGAAAGTTTCGTTTGCTAAATATTAATGTTCAGGATCGAACTAATGAAAGACAAGATAATTGATAAATACTAGCTAGCATTATTAGCTAAAGATGATCAAAAAGTAGCTAATTACAGCCAAGTTAAATAAAGATTGACATTTCATAGCTAGTTCATTACAGCTCCGTTAATTAGAGGTTAATTCTAGAGTAGGTAAAGTAGTTTTTTTGTTGTTGCTTTAGTTAAATTCTTGATGACGGTTGGCAAAGAGGTTAAAGTTCAGGTAGGTCACATAGCTCTCTAACAACCTGTAAGTTATTAATGTAGAGGGCAATGTTAGGAAAATAAGAATCATTACTTAATCTTACGCATGTCCATGTTTTCATTAATTTAACACCACAGAAATGTGTCAGCAAGTACAGTTTTTAAGTCTGTCATCTGCTCTGTACAGTAAATCCCTTTACTGTAAGTAAGCTGTTACTACAGAAATAACATTAGTTCAAGTGCATTAACTGTAATAACGCCATGCTGGTGGTTAGAGAGAGAGAACTAATTAACACTAACTGTACACTTGAATCCAGATTTTAGCTGGTTATTTACCCGAGAATGCTAATTATTGGTAATTAAGCCCTGTATTTGAAAAATGGACTATAAATAAGAAGTAAGAACAAAAGATTGGAAAGATGCGCTTGTCTTTGAAAGAGACAGGGAAAGTGCGAGACACAGCAAATCAAATCTCGTTACCTGTAATGAAGGAGTAACATCACTTCCCACGACACCCGACTGTACAGCATCATCATTCTTTATTAAATAAGGCATAAAAATTTGACAAGAATCACACAGTATCGTAAAACCAACCTACTCATAAAACCTTTAAAAATTTATTAGACATAATGTTGGCACATTAGGACAGGATTAAAATAAAAACTCAGTAGTTGCTCGGTTTCCTGTGTTTTGTGATTTAGACACTAGAGAGCAGTGTTTCCCTGAATTATTCCTAAATACATCCAGAAGCCAGATGTGGCGTCGGTATTTACATTAATACAAAGATAAAAAATATCAAATATCAATAAGACTTCCAGCTGAAATTAATTTAAAATAAAAGGAGTAGAGAAACTTGTTTTTATCTTTATACATGTGAATGTATGTGTTATACATTAAAATGGCTCGTCGTCGTCTGTGAGCGGGCGCTCGGGTACGGGGATGTAGGGCATGGGGGGGTAGGGGCAGATAGAGGGTGTGTAAGCTGGAGCCGTGGGCAGAGCAGGAACAGCAGGAAGAGCAGGAAGAGCAGGAACAGCAGGAGGAGGAGGAGGAGAGAACGGGCTGGAGTTCAGAGATCGGTGTGTGCTGTTGTCGACCTCGTCATCGCTGAAGTCCTCTGACGTCGCCGTGGTGTTTGTCGAGTTCAGAAGCTCTCTCTCGTTGTACTCGGCTCCGACGCCGTGGTGTTGCTCGTGTCTCTGGAGCTCCGATGGAGTGATGTGGGCTCCGTTACGCAGGAACTCTGCAAACCTGTGTGTGAGAACAGACGAGACACGAGAACGAATTAATCGAGTCTTTCTGACCAGTCGGGACGCAGGAGGAGACCAAGCTGTGGCGTTGTGTGTGTGTGTGTGTGTGAGAGAGACAGCGTACCTCTGTGGCGCGCGGAGCCTCAGGACCGTGTCCCAGGCAGGGAAGCCGGGATTGGTGCAGTACCTCCTCAGCTCCTCCAGGGACGCTTTAGTGTGTCTCTCCACCTGCTCACGATACTCGTCCTCCGTCAGCAGCCGGGAGCGGGACGACCTCCTCCTGTGGAACAGGCCCAGGAACGCCGACAGCAGCCAGCACACTTGTCTGGGAGAAGATAAAACAGGGGGAGTAAAATATGGGGAAAGATATTCATCAATATTCCAAATATATCACACCTCAAAATCAGCCAGGACGCGCGTGTGGTCCATGACTCCCGTTCTCCACTTCACAGATGACTTGTAGTCCATTTTATACAAAACTACAAGCATGAGGGTTTTACAAAGAAAAAATAAATAAATAAATAACGACAGAGTGAGAGACAACAAAACAGAGAGAGAGAGAGAGAAAAAGAGAGTGAATAAGAGACACCAAGGACAAGAGTATGGAAGAGTGCAGAAATTCCTCAAAGCAAAAGCGCATGTTGAACTACACGAACAGAACACCAACGTGTTGCAATTAAAAAAAAGAAAGTTAGAATTTGATCTGAGTGAGGAAAAAAAATCCTTACAGCATTTATAATGCTTGAAACTTTCGCCACTGCGATTTATTGTGGTTGTATACTTCAAATAAAAATGTCATTCAAGTGTTTAAAACTTCAATGCAAAAATATCGACAAACTCACAAATTCAGATCTTCACATCCGGGATTCGATCGATGGATTGCAGGTTACTGCGGTCTGTTCGTTAAATTCTTGATGACGTTTGACCAAGAGGTTAATGTTCAGGTTGGTCACGTACTATAGCTCTCTAACAACCTGCAAGTTACTAATGTAGAGGACAATGTTAAGTAATTAGATAATGATTCTTATTTTCTCTATCAAAGCATGTCCAAGTTTTCATTCATTTAACACCACAGAAATTTGTCAACAAGTAAAGTTTTTAAGTCCATCGTCTGCTCTATAAATCCCGTTAAGTGAGCTGTTATTACAGAAATAATAATGCATTAAGGCAAGTGCATTAACTAATAACGATATGCTGGTGGTTAGAGAGAGAGAGAACTAATTAACACCTTAACTGTGCAACGTGAATCCAGATTTCAGCTGGCGGTTTACCCGAGAATGCTAATCGATGGGAATTAAGTGCAGTATCTGAGAAACGGACTATAAACGAGAACTAAGAGCTAAAGATTGGATTGTGGTTGTATACTTTTATATAAATAAAAATGTCATTCAAGTGTTTAAAAATTCAATGCAAAAATATCGTCCTTAACGGAATAGCTGCTCAAAAATATTTTCAAGTGTTAAAAAAAAAAAAAAAAGCATTTCAACATCACAAACTCAGGAATTCACACCCGGGATTCGATCGAAGGATTGCAGATTACTGCGGCCCGTTCGTTAAATTCCTAATGTCCGTTCTGCAGCGTACTTTAAAGTGTGCAATTATATTATTTACTGAATTATTTAATTATTATTAACTATTAACTGAATCTAAAATGTTGTAGAACAACTGCGTGGCATGAATTAGACTTCTCATAGGCCCTTGATTGTTATTATTTAAACACACTTTACGTTGTACATTGTACTGTACACATTTTTCTTTATTACAAAGTATTGTTACCTTTATTTATAAAATAAGCAATACAAATTAATTCGAGCGTAAACATGTTTGCTGTTGCTGCTGTTGAGGAGAGGAAGACCTGCATTTATTTCTACATGAAGCACAAGTTGGAAAAATAATAAACGTGCCATTTTTAACTCAGCAACTTTAAACAGCAACTTCGTAAGGTCGGTATTTTAGTATTGAATTTTTAAACGCTTGAATTCTATTTTCATTTGAAGTGTACTGTACAACCACGATAAAATGCAAGTGCTGAAAATTTCATGCATTATTGAAAAATTAATAAATAAATAAAAACAGTAAGAAAGAAAGAGAGAGATGAAGAACGAGAGAAAACAACAGATGAAGGAGAAGCAGATGGCGAGACAGAAAGACATATGAGGAGATGGAGAGCAAGATGAAGAAGAACAGATGAGAGAGAAGTACGGAGAGGAAGAGAGAGATGGACAGATGGAGGGATGGAAAGAGAGAAACAAAACAGATGGAGAAATAGAGACATGTAGAGAAGAAAGAAATGAAGACAGGGATACAGACAGGGACAGAGATGAGACGAGAAAGCGTGAGAGAAAGAAAAGACATGAGAATGAGAGAGAGAGAGGGGTGGGACAGAGATGAAGAGCGCGAGAGAGACTTGTGTTCTTGACCTCCAGAGCTCCAGGGCGAGGGTGAACAGCGGGGGCAGGATCTCGACCCCCAGCATCACGGCCAGCAGGATCCAGGACACGGGGGCGTACGTGAGGCCGTGACACGCCACCACCACGCCCACGACGCGCAGCACCAACGTCATCGCGTTCAGCGTGCGTCTGCCGAAGACCGGGCCGAGCCGGTAACACACTGCCAGACTCACACACCCCGACACCAGTAGGTAACCTGTGGGGGGGGTAAGATACAAATTACTCTCCTTTGTTCCATCAGTCAGTGTTCTGGAGTTAGGGGCGGGGTTATGTGACTGTATGATCAAAAAAGCGAGGGAGGGAGAGAGAGAGAGAGAGATGAAGACCGATGTGAAGGAAGCGAGCAAAAGACTGATGAATACAGAGACGGAGAAAGAGATGTTTTAAGAAGAAAGTCCCAGTAGCTGATCAACATGACCGAGCTAAAGCAAGTAAGTGTGTGTGTGTGATGTGTGTGTATATATACCGAGCAGTTCTCTCCAGTACAGCCTCATCACCTCCTCCTGCTCCATCATCAGCTTCTGGATGCCCAGGTACGAGAGACCGGCTCCGGCACCCAACAGCAGCAGGAAAAGTCCTCGCTTAAAGGAAAGTAAAGAGCCGTGAGTGGTTATGTAGGGAAAAAAAACAAAACTGTAAAATACCAGGGGCGAGGCTTACGGTATAAAATCTCCTGTTACACTAATACACTTATCCCAGTGTTTCACTAGTGCTTGGACACTATCAGGGGGAAAAAAGGTTCTCAGTACATCAGAGACATGATCAGACTATCTGACTGTTTCTGAAACCCTGTCCGAGTCCTGGTTTGACTCGAACGCCTCTCTTATGAACTCTCCCTGTCGATGGGTTACTCACCGTTGGTATGAAGTTTCTCAGAACCAGGAGCAGGAACACGAGGATGGAGACCATTCCCAGAGAAACCCCGGAGATGTAGAAGAATAAGGAGCTCCTAGATAAGAAAGAAAGTAAACGGATTCATTAAAGACGAGGAGCGGAAATAACGGAGGAAAATTTATCTCCTTCTTTTATTTGATTAAAAAAAAAAAAAAACTTGCATCGTGACAAAGGCTCAGAGTTGTACAGTAATCATCAGCTTTCTCTTGTATGGGCAAACTTTATTCAGCTCTAACTTGAAACGTAAAACGTGTTTACTCCGGACATCCGTCATCAAACTCATATGACCCGCCGTTATTTTGGCTGCTGAAACAGGAACGACCAGTACAACATCTGCAATGGTTCAAAAATAAAGTAAATAAAAGAAAGAATGAACGTTACGTCTGGATGCAAATCAGGAGTTTTGCAAACAAACAAAACAAACAAACAAAAAAAAAAAACCTGGGATTCCGCATTCCAGACATTTGTGTGTACATCTGCTCTTTGCGCCCCTAGTGGCCGGATTGTGCATTTCTAGTAATAACACAGTAGTGCACCCTTCTATCATCCTCAGTACTCGTCTGGTCGAGGACGCAAAGGCTTAAAACTCACCTACTACTGTAGTTTCCACACATTTTATAATAGAACCAATAGAACAGAATCAGGACTGATAATCTAATGAAGGCGAAAGTTTCTTAAAGAGAATCGTTACTGGTGACGAGACACGGATTCATCGCCACTCGTCTGAGAGGAAACGGCAGAGTATGGAACGGAAACATCCTCGATCTCAGGCCGAGAAAACGTTCAAAAGTCAAACATCGGCTGGAAAATTCAGTTTCCTGGGATTCTCAAGGGCCAAAAGTATTGGAACATCCTCAGGAAAAAGCTTCAACGATCGGCAATGCTCGTTACACTTATTGAGGAGCTTAAGACTAAACTCCAGATTAAACACAGAGGACTGATATCCGAAGCGTCACTTCTGATGAAGACGTGGCGACAGCGGTGCATTCGTGGCTCACAGCTCAGAATAAAACATGTTTAATGAGGGAATACGACAGAGTGTATAGAAAGGAGAGCGAGGAGATTCTGTTAAAAAGTGATGCATTTGTCTTTTCTAATTGTTAATTAAAATAAATACTTCAGTCAGGGTGCGGATCGTTTTTAACTGCTGTTTAAACTTCACAGTATCTGGAGTTAATCTCTTTGCAATTAAATGCATTTATTACAAAAAAAAAACTCACAACATCCTTAAAATATCAGAATACTAACACTGAGTGTATAATTAATCACGATGTCGATGTGACGTCACCATCCCGAATAAACCCCGCCCTCGCTTTGATCATAAAGTACATTGTTCCTGATCATCGTTTGGCTTTAGGGCAACATTTAGCGAGCTAGCTAACGTCATACGTGAACGTTTTATATGATGAGCTAATGAGAACGTTGTCTTGTACGAATATATTGTAAATAATCATGCAGGAATTTTATCCTGAACCGTACCGGGACGAGATGATGATGTCGTATGATTAGTCTGTTTTGGGGTAAGATATTTACACACGAGTGTTTCAGAGCGTCTGTGTGTGTTAATATTTCCAGAAAACTACGCACCAGCATCAACTGTTTATGAAATGATGGACATACTGTACTTACGACTCATACTGGACCACACACACACACACACACACATACACACACACAGATGATGTATTAATTGCTCAAATGACGCAGTCAGAGCCGTTTCCATGATGTACTACATTCCACAGTGTACATGTTCACTATTATTTACTTAGAGAACACACACTCCTGATTATTGTGCTGTTAATGTAACTTTAATGGAGAGACTCGACCGTATGTTCATGATAAAACAAATTTTTCATTTTCTCCATAAATGGTCCGAGGTTACAGACCTGACTCTCACAACGTAGAATTTAAAAAATGCTTCATGTTACAGGACAGATTTTATCCTCTAAAACTACAACGGTAGCTCGGCATATGAACACTCCGCCTCGTGAAAATTTCAGAGAACTGAGAAATTTTGCAAGAAATTCGGCTCAGCATAAGAAGAATTTTCGTCGTATGAGCGAAGGAACCGGAGCGAACGCTGGCTAAACTGTGTGTACGTCCGGGCGCCGTTTAAAACTTGTTAGCCAAGCTTACTTATTTTTTGGGGATATTTTCTGCATTTTGTGAAAGAATTAGTGAAGATAGATCACCATGGGTCCCAGGAATGTTGTCAAGAAGAAAATGCAGCTGCTTTCAGTTTGGTTGTGCCGAGAGGAATCATAAATTAAAGTTAAGTGAGGTTTAATGTCTATTTATTTTATATTTTATTTTTTTTACAGGTCTTTTCTAAATATTTAATTGTTTTTATATACAGAAAAAAACATGATTACAGTGTTGGAAATCAGTACCACTGGTAATACTTTTGGGTGTCTGGAACGGATTATCAGCATTTACATGACTTCCTATGGGACAATGCGCTTCACAGTACGAAATGTCACTTCAATTAAGAACTCGCCTTTGGGACGGATTAAATTAAATTTAAAGAGGAACCGCTGTACGTCTTATACAACCGCTGCTCACACTCTGTCAGAGGGCGTGAGGAAAGTGCCGTCCACATGACCTCGTGGACGTCCACGATTTGCCCTGAGATCAGCCAAACTTATTGCGCCACTGGGGAGACAGTCAGTGCACACAATCAGCTTCTCTCCGGTTCTGTCCCTCTGTTCTTCTTCTGCTTTCTCCCTCTCTCTCTTCCTCTCCCACGAAAGTTAATAATAAAGGTTGTCACGTTACCAAGAAAACTCTAAAAGTCATGCTGACACGGGAGACTCCTTAGACAAATGATCTGAGGATTCACACTATAAATGGCCCTGTTCCAATCCAAGATTTAAGCCATGGTAAAAAGCAGAAGGGCACAGGAACGTCCAGTGACCTTCATGAATAGGTGACAGGAAACTAATTAATAAAAATTAAATCAACTAAAAAAAAAAAAAGTTATGTTATGTTTAATAGTGAAAGTAAGATCATCTCCGCACACACAGACACAAACATGCGTGGTGTGATGAGAACTCATCAGAAAAAAAGGCTTCAGTTTGCTCAGGAGCATAAAGCCTGGACTTTGGAGCGATGGGAAAAGGTCATGTGACAAGATGAGTCCAGACTGAGTCTATTCCAGAGTGATGGGCGTGTCAGGGTAAGAAGGGAAGCGCATGAAGCGATGCTCCCATCATGCATAGTGTCCACTGTACAAGCCTCTGGAGACAGTGTTATGATCTGGGGTCGCTTCAGGTCGAGACTCAGCAACGTTATGTGGCAATAAAATGAAGTCAGCTGACCACCTGAATGTTCTAGAGTTATTCTTCAGGTTTAATCCATCCTCATGCTGGATAGAGCGACCATAAAAAATAATAATAATAATTTTTATACATATTGTTTTAGCTAGTTGTTGGACTGTTCACTGATCTTCACCGATTTGAGACGGAGTGTGTATGCTGAAAATGTGAACACTGTTTACCTGCATACGTCTTCGGCGAAGAAGAAGAGCGCGAGTCCAGAGACGAAGAGGCAAAGGCGCATCTTGTTAAACCCTGGAATGTAAAACGCACATGTATAAACTCCATCAGAGCGCCGGTGAGGAACAAGAAAACATTACAGGAGTTAAAAACACAGTGTGTGCATGACTGAGCTTCTCACACACACACACACATAAACAAGTCTTTGTACCGAGACCAAAGGTTTTACTTTCACTCTGAACTCCAAACATACAGTAGGGTGTTGGACTCTGGACTCCGATTGGTCGGCTGCTCCGGGATTGAGCCAGTTTCTTTAACAGCAGCTCAAACAGGAACATAGTTCATATGAAATATTCTCGCTTCATAATTAATAAACAGATTCATACCTGAACAAAGTGTTTATATGCGATGAATCACAAAACTTACAAAACTCCATATGAACTACGTTACTGTTGGAGCTGCTGTTACAGAACATTACTCAATCCGAGTCGACCAATCAGAATCAGAATCTCCGCCCGAATATACGTTAAGACGTTTTCACAATAACCACGACTGATTTGTACCATGCTCCATACACCTGGCCTCCGTATCCGATTCCATGTGTTCCAGAGTACGCTGGATCGTTCTCGAGACCACCTCGTCCAGCGGACTCGGGTACGGTTCTGGAACGATTGTGTTCTCACTGACCAAAGTGAACCAGACTTTAGCGCCGAGTGTTCTTGGTCCCCTAATGTGAAAGCGCCCTTAAATGAGTGAGAGGAGGCGTGTCCAAAACACAAACCATCACTCTGGACAGTCTGAGTTTCTTAACAAATGCACGTCTTGCACCTTTTTTATTATTTATTGAGAATACAACTATGAAGTACAGCTATCGCACCTTTAATGAATCAAAGTTTGTCCTACCGCTTATAATTTGCTGCTCTATAAGAGGAATAAAACACTCCATGACATGCTGTTATCAACATTCGTATGGTGACAGCGATCCCCCCTTTTTTTTTCTTTCTTTTTTTTTAAATCACTACCCTGTTGTTGATTAGTTTCCTACCACAGCACTAATCAAAAGGCTTTCATTGATGGAACTAAACTACAAAAATATGTACAAGAAATAGAAACAAAAAAAAATAAATAAGAAGAGGTCACTCTTGTGCTCACTGTGTTTGGAGACGTGGAGTGTGTACTCGGAGCTGGCTCTGGGAGACCTGACCATGAAGCACACCTCCTTCTCGACGAGCGGGATGTCCACGTCCTTCTCCTTCCGTACCCTCGAGGGCCAGTAGTGCTCCGTCAGACATGACGCCAGCTTCAGGATGTTCTCGGCATCGTGGCAGTCTCTGGGTTTCATCGGGTACGTGATCACGACGTCCTCGCTGCTCGACACGTGGACCTGCGGGATGAGGAACTCCGATCATGAGCACAGGACTTGTGCGTCTCGATCATGCCGCCTCTTTTTCCATTAAAGTGATTCATTAACTTACATTTTAATTTAAATTTTAACTAATTTGTACTTTATATCCATTTATAGTCACATTTTCCTGTTAAACACATTGTGACGTGCAAACTTTAACACTGGAGACTCCTTCCGCAAAAGTTAAACAAACTTATTGTCTAGGCCTCGTACAAATCTGAGCTGTTGCTATAGAAACGACAATGTGAAGAAAGCTGACAAATCAGAATCCAGAACTACAGATCGCTCTGGTACATCATGGAACATGTAGTGTCCGACTTGTGAACAAGCTTCATTCCGGGAGAACGTTCGTAAGTCGGCTCGCAGAACTGCGGTCCGTTCATATCTATGGAAATTCATAACTCGAATGTTTGTAAGTCGAGGACTACATGTATCTGGTTATGAAGCGTAGAATAAAAAAAAAATTCAGAACAAAATGTATAAATTTTGCATTTTTGATATGAAATGGAATCCGGAAATGGAACTCATCATCGAATCAGATGCAAGATATAGAAATTATGCTATAGAAGTACAATATAAAAACAGTTAATATGTGACACTATCAGAGATTGGAAGAAGAAAAAAAAGATACAGTAATGTACTGCGATTCTTTTGTAGATTTTTTTATTTAAACATATAAATAATATTTTATTTATTTAAAATATTTAAGTTCGCATATGATGTGGTAAAATGTTGCAGTTCCTCGGTCATCCTACAAGTGGCACTCTACTCTTTTTGCTCACACTTTAGCAGGCAGCACAGCATCCCGGGAGCACAATTATTTCTTAAGTTTGTTTAGAATTGTAACAAAATCTAAAAAAAATCAAAGTATCGATAATATTGATAATGTGGTATTTACTGTATACTATATCATACCATGCTTTTATCTACAACTAAGATACGATACGATATTATCACAATACTTACTCATCGATACTTTAATTTGTATTGCGATTCTCTAAGTGTCATGATTTTATAAATATCCTTATTTGTATTTTACCAGATTTGTGTAACAGTTCTAAACAAACTGTTGCACACTTCCCCAATGAGTGAATAGTTCAAAGTGCACCACCTGTAGGATTATAGAGGAACTGCAACATTTTACCGCCATAAATGTAAACATGTCAGTGTCGCGGTACATGAATTGCCACTCAAAAGTATCACGGTCAGTAACTAAATTGATACTTTCCACCCACATCTCTACTGATTTTAACATGAACTCTACTCAAACCACGCCCCCTTTTGCACCCCACAACCCCAAGTGCTTTAATCTCTTTATAATTTCTTTACCACACTACTATCTAGCTACTATATACTGTTTTGAGTTTCCTTCAAGCTAACCCTTTTATCTTTTTATTTAGCTACCCTTGTAGGATTTGCGCGATGAAATCATCGCCATAGATTTTAGGTGTTTTGTTTTTCAGTTTCAGGTTTAAAAACGATACCATGGCTGATAAAAAAACAAACAAAAAAAAACAAAGCCAGCTCTATAACAATCAAAGGCTCAAACAGGAAGTGAAATTAAATCACGCTACAGCGAAACTCTTTCCTCCTACAGACCCCGATGTTAACTGTTGGGTTCACTTGTGTAGTACAACACACCGTACCTGGAACGTGGACCAGTAGTCTTTCCATTTGATGGTGGGACTGGTGTAGCAGAAGCACCGCCCCCCGTAGTAGGTGGAGGGGACGTCTGGCTTCATGTATGTGCAATCTGGAGACAAGGGGATGAATTGAGACATGTTAGCGACACGTCGTCATCAGATGTGTGATGAGAAACACATCGCTTCTAGTCTTTATTCAGAAAAAAATATACTTTTTTTTTTTTTACATCAGCCATTTAGTAGGATCAGCCATTTTGGATGGATTTGATCAGACATCCTATTGGATGTAACTGATTCTGTACCGAGTGCTCAAGTAAGGTGACGGTTACTGTTACTTACGTACTCACGATTACTTAAAATATCAAAAGGTTCTGAATACTCCAAAAGGTCTATTAATTTAACCTAATTGCAATTATTTAAGTTAACGGTACTCAATGTGTTTAATTACTTTGAGCATTAGGGTTTACAGTGTATAATAAAAGGGAAGCCGATGTCAAATGTGCTATTTAATACTCTCACGCATTTACTCTGTCCGTTATTTTTTTCCAAACCAACTCTCTTTCTTTAGCCGATGCAGCCGTGTTGTTCTTTTCATTATTATTGGCTTAAATTCTTCATATGCGGCATTTAAACCTCCAACTCCGCCTCTGTGAAGTATGCCGCTCGCTTCTTTTCACTTTGATTTTCTATTTTGACTCGTGAAATCGGCGATCCATTGAAAATGTCTTTATGTATGCACCGTGCACGCGCATTAACTCTGGGTAACCAGTAGGAGGTTGATTAAATTTACTCTTCTCAGGGGTTTTGGAACCGACATACTCATGGTATGCGGGTTGGGAATAAATCAACCCTGAGGTTAAGTTTTACCAAATGGTAAGTTAACCCAGCTTTCTGGAATACCCCCCTGGACACTGTGGCTCTTGATACATCACAAAGACTTGCTGTCTCGGTCAAAGATGCGCCAGCGAGATGCGCACCAACAGTTTGAACTCTGATATGTCACCCATAATGTTATGTGCATTGCAATATTTTAAGCAAAACTGTGCTATTACTCTGCTAATTAAACCTTCACACTCTGCTCTTACTGGTGGAATGTGCAATCAATGAATATTGGCCACCAGGCTGCTCAAATGTAGCCATGAAACCTTCAACACTAAATTGGCCAGTGTTTCAGTTTCATTGTCCAGCCCTTGTATTTGTACATTTGTTTACCTTTACAAATCAATAATACACTTTAAACACATCAATCTTTACTTTACATTGTAAATATATATTTTACAGGTCCAGTGTGTTTTAATTTGTGTAAATTAAGGCAATAAGCTTCATATTATAACATTAGGTTTATATATACAGTATTACACACAGGTAGGTGTATGTTTGGATTTATTAACAAGTTAGCTAACACTGACTGCCCTATTGCATTCACAATGGCTAATGTTAGCTAATAAGTACACCTCTAAGTGAATAAGTTGTTGCACCATACTCTTCAGATACTCGGGTTAAAATCAGATCAAATCCTTTTTTAAATAGTCATTTCTTTCTTAGCCTACTGTAGTTAATGAGCCAAACATTAGCCGTTAGCTCGCTAGCCAGGCATTTACCTGCATAGGAATATCCACTGTTTCCTTCAGCGTGTGAAATAAAAATAATAACTAAACCTACGGCACATAAACTGCTAACAACCTCCTTCATAATGTCTAACCCGTTTATTAAGCCTGCTGCGATATTAAGCTAATAAGCCTTGACCAGCTAGTTAGCTAAACTCGACTAGCAAAGCTTTTTCAAATTCTGTGCACTGCGCTAAGGCATGATAAGCCGAACCAGAGCGAGTCGTCAAACCGAAACGTCTGCACTCTTACATTATTATAAACTTGTCTGATCTCTAACGTAAATAATGTGTAAAAGTACTAAGTGTAATACGTAAATATTTAAATAAATCCGCTTTAACAAATGTTTATTAATCTTTTGATCTATTAGTTTGGCCTGGATGAGTTGGTAATAAGAGCCCCGACGTTTAAAATATAAACAGCCGCATTTCCGGGTTCTGTTAAAGGGAGTGTAAAGGTCACAGGGGTGTCACGTGAAAGTATAACAACATCAACAACATCAACAACAACAACAACAATAATAATAATAATAATAATGGAAACTATTAAGATATTTAGAAGAACTTTGTTAAAGTATCAAACTATAATACATGGAAATTAAATATTCACCAGAAAATAAATCAATACAAATTAAAATTCCAAAGATTTGTTTGAATTTTATTAGAATTTTGTCATTTACAGCCCTATGATGTCATAGCGTGTGATGGGTGCTGTTGTTCTTCTAAGGATTAAAAATAAATAAATAAATAAATAAATAAATAAATAAATAGAGAGGTACATTTCCTGAAGGAAATGTGAGTGGTGCTTGCCATGTCATAGATATAGCTGATGTCATAGCTGATGTTGGTCTCAATGTTAAGTCTATGGGACTAAGAGGCCCACCCCTTAGAAAAGTCATAGCACCCCATTCTGACCAGGCCGCACGATTTGACACCTCATTCATGGGTCTATGAGAAACGGTGCGGGACTAGTTACGCGCCAAAATTTCACACGGAAGAAAAAAAAGAAAAATAATGAGCCTGTGAGGTTATAAAAGTAGTGCTTCGCTTTCGCAAGCACCACTAATAATAAGCCTGTGAGATAATAATAGTAAGGCTACTTCGCTTTGCAAACACCACTAACTAGAAAGGTACATTTCCTGAAAAACAATGAAAGTGGTCCTTGCCGTGGCATCATAGACATAGCTGATGTCATAGCTGATGTTGATCTTGATGTTAAGTCTATGGGACTTTTTGGGGCGGTTAATTGCCCCCTTAGAAAAGTCATAGCACCCCATTCCCGAATAAGCCGCACGATTTGACTCCTCATTTATATGGGTCTACGACAAACGGTGCAGGACTAGTTACAGACAAACTGTTGTACAGAAGAAAAAAAAAGGAACAATAAGCCTGTGAGATAATAATAGTAGTGCTTCGCTTCGCAATCACCACTAATAATAATAATAATAATAATAATAATAATAATAATAATAATAATAATAAAGCTGTTTGGAAGAACTGTGTTAAAGTATAAAATAATATGTGTTAATTACCTGATAAATATTCACCAGAAAATGAATAATTTTCTATAATACCCCTCATTACACAACTGAAATTCTTAAAGATAACATTCAAATTCTGTTTGGTGTTGTTTAGTGATGTATTTTCTTCATTCTAGAACAATTCTGGATGTTTTTTTTAAAACTATGAAGTAACACATACAGTATGGCATTAGGTAATTAAGTAACATTGAGGACACCAGCAACAGTCAGTTGTTATTTTAAAAGACACAAAGGTCAGCTGCTCTGGATCAGTTCTCACAAGAACAGTATTAAGTGTTATTAACAAACATAGTTACATATACAGTATCCGAATAAAAAGTTATTAAGGTATTTATACACATTAATGAAATAAAATAAAATGTGAAAATGTGTTTTTATTGTCTTAATGATTTGGTCCTGGACAGAAGACACGAGCGCAATGAGTCTGAACAATGACGATATGATCCATTGACAAATACCAAGGTTTTGGTCTTAGGAGACTGTGTGTGTGTGTGTGTGTGCGTGTGCGTGTGTGTGTGTGTGCGTGTGTGTGTGTGTGTGTGATCCATTGACAAATACCAAGGTTTTGGTCTTGGGAGACTGTGTGTGTGCGTGTGTGTGTGTGTGTGTGTGTGTGCGTGCGTGCGTGTGTGCGTGTGTGTGTGAGGAAGAAAACATGCTAGATCATGCTCATGTCGGAAAAAGTCGGGGGTTTTGTGATGCACTGTGACAGAAAGAGTTTTTAATGTTAACATCCCGAACTTCATTATTTTCCTGAAGTCTGTTATTCCTCTTGTGCAACTGCAAATTTACCAACCGTTCCTTTAAATGTTGTTTTTTTAACACATGATCTTATTGTTTATATCCCTTTAAGATCGAATAAAGTTTATAAGCTCTCTGTTCTTGTCATTTCATACGTTTTAATTATTAATAGTCGTTGCGTCTCTTCTTCTGCTAGGATTTCTGATCAAATGTATGGAACAAAAACAAATGCAGCTTCTTACGAAATTCCAAATTGTGAAATCGCCGATAAAAGCATGACGATTATTTTCACATGAACAGATTATTTGCCACTTAAAGATTCAAAATTAAAGAATGACACATTGCATCACAATTCTTTGTTCCACTTAAAACGTTCGCAATACAACATCTTTCCTACTCGTCCGTCCTGTTGAGAAAATGCTGAGAAAGCCGCAGCTTGACCTTTGACTTATGAAGCGCAGACAGCAGAGGCGCCTTCCATAAAGGTTACACTGGAAAACTTCACCATGTCAGTGGTTATACATGCGTTTTTTGTTGTTGTTGTTCCTGCTATATAACAACACCTTTCTAGGATTAGTCTGTCTCTTCAAGACTTTCCGACCAATCAGAATCCATCCTGAAATCGTCAGCGCTGCGGTAGGACCGAACACAAAACATTTGGTGTCAGAACTAATTGCACTTTCTTAAACTCTAAATGAAAGTGTTGAGTGTCAGGGCTGTTGTTCTTTCCATCGTCCTGTCTCACTGTGAAAGGTCTTTAAAAGATTTCCAGATGAAGGCTTCCTTTGTCGATACGCGAGCGTTATAATCAATGCCCTGGAAATGGAAATGTCCCCCATTGTTTTCTGTCCTGCTTGCGGTGGTGAAACATCAAAGAAAGGCCTTTATGCGCAATATTTTTTTATCTCCACATGAAACCGTGATGAATATCTCTCTCTCTCTCTCTCTCTCCCTCGGTTGCATATCCTTAACACACTGTGCCACAGATCATGTCAGGCTGTGGGGAAAATGTAAAACCCAATGTAAAAAAAAAAAAAAACTTTTTGCGAAGACCTGATGAAAATGTCATCTCAGTGCAGCGCTCAGCCTTTGAAATGGAAGGGGGATTTTTGTGGTGGGCGTATGCACAGCAGGCGCTGCTTTCTCATTTCTCTAGGATGCTGAGACGACAGTGGCTTTTCCTGACAGGTACACCCACGCCAGGCCGAGGCCTACTGTCACCGCCGCTCTCTCTTCGCATGCTGAGCACCTCACACTGCAGTACATGTTTCACTTTGAAACATTCACCGGCTCGCTTCGGAACAGATTTAACATTTCAGCAGTTTCGTGTAAATATTCATGCTGGCTGTAAGTTTTCTAGTTGCAACCCAAATAGTTTGAATGTTTTTTTTTTTTTTTTGTTGAGTGTGTAATTATGAAGTGCAGTTCAGTTGAGTTAGAGAGAAACATAATGGAACCTAGACTTAAGCAAATAGTCAAGGATAAAAAGCTGGATGAGTACCGGCGACTATTTATTTCATAAACTAGTGAGGGACAAACCCCAGACATCCACAACATACTGTACAAGATGATGGAATACAATATATACATACAATATGATACTTAATGTGATAATACGATACAATATAATTATATATCAAATAATAAGGAAACATGATGTGACGCAATACTCGGTATAATACCATGTGACACAATAATATGGAATATGATACTGCACAATGCTTAGATTAAAAAAAAAAAGTCACCAACGATAATATTTTGTAGGCCCACCGTGGCACTGCTCCGACAACCATCTGAAACTTCACCGCATTTACTTCCATCCAGGGTTTCATTCATGCTTTAGTAAATGCTTGATCTTGTATTGATTGTGGTGACAATCGAACCGCTCCATAACATCTGCTCCAGCGCGTCCCAAAGACTTCCAATGTGGCTAACTCCCAGAACCGCACTTTCACAGTTTATGGCTATGACCTCAAGGAAGAAACCTTCCATATTTGTGATGTGCTGGTGATTCAGTACATTCAGGTGGTCATGTGACTTCATTTGATCTCCACATGACGTTGCTGAGTCTCGACCTGAGCGACTGAAGCGACTCCAGATCATAACACTGTCTCCAGAGGCTTGTACAGTACAGTGGACACTATGCATGATGGGAGCATCGCTTCATGCGCTTCCCTTCTCACCCTGACACGCCCATCACTCTGGAATAGGGACTCAAAATGGACTCATCAGGTCACATGACCTTTGTCCATCACTCCAAAGTCCAGTATTTAGCAAACTGAAGCCTTTTTTTTCTGTGATTTTCATATGGACACACAGCTGTTTAGTCCCAATCTTGTGAGTTGTCATCACATTTTGTGTGTGTGTGTGTGTGTGTGTGTGTGTGTATAGACATGTTCCTTCTTTTCACTATTAAACACAGCTCTGTATGATTTTTGCTGTCGATTTTTTTCACCAATTCAATTTCACGTTGAAACGTTTCATGATCTCTACGCATGATGATTTTTTCCAGACCATATTTATACTTCTTTGAAGTTTTAATAAGCTCCTGGACAGTTTAATCCAATTCCCATCATTTCAGCTCAGTCTCCTTTATTGTTTGTTTCGCTTCAATCATTCGATGATACGATAGTATATGACACAATATCATGTGATACAATAAGACGTGAAATGATACCATATGATAGAATATGATATGATATGAAATGATATAATGTGAAATTACACAATATAATACAATACAAAAATGATATATGACGTGATGTGATACACTGTGACTGAACACGGCAAGATTTAAAATAAAAAGGCAACAAATTGAAGTAGAATTGAATGTTGTATCCTTTCGATCCGCATCTGGAGTGTGTGTATTGTTATTGTGATGGACTCCTACTGACCGGTCCGGATCCAGATTTCTAACAATGCCGTGATGCAAATAAGGTTATAAAGGCCAAACCCAGAACTTTACAGTAAACATTTTGCATAAATATTTTAACAAAGGCAGAAAAAGAAGACGTTTATCTCTGAATCAGTGTAGCATTTCAAACGGAGATGGCTAACAAGAGGAAGTTGAGGGTGTCAGACAGGAAGCTATTAGAGATGTGTGAACACAACATTTCAAAACATTTGCATAGCACGTTATGGGAAATGTCACCGGAGTGGGTTAAAGCTGCTATTTCTAAACTACGTTATGGTGCCAGTCGGTGAGGGATCATGTGATCTGTTAATGACATCACACGAACTGATGTGCACAGGCATCCAGAGAGACAGGAAAGGACAATAAAGAAAGACTTAAGGCCATGAATCTTGACAAGCCACATTATTATGAGCGGCGTTCAAATCAAACCGGGATTTTTGATTGTGCAGAATAAGAGGAGACAGTTCTGAGAGTGAAACCTCCTTTATTTCTCTATATAATCTCCTGATACACTGATCCCAGTGTTTCACTAGAGCTCGAACACCATCAAGGTGAACTTTCCTTTAATCTACATCTACATCTAGGCAGACACCCTTATCCAGAGCGACTTACATTTTTATCTCATTACACATCTGAGCAGTTGAGGGTTAATGGCCTTGCTCAAGGGCCCAACAGGGACAACTTGGTGGTAGTGGGACTTGAACCTGGGACCTTCCGAACCGCAGTCCAATGCCTTAACCACTAAGCTACCCCCGACCCTTGAAATGTCTCGGAGCGAGGTCAGGACTGTACAGGGACGTGGCGATAACTCCCAGCCGAGTTCCTGTAATGTCCAAGTGGTGTTGGTGAATGAGTGTTGGAGACGCGTCTCTTCCGCGAGTTGATTTTCAAGGACGTCGCTCGGGATCGTCCTCCACGGACAAAATTAAGGCCTTCTTTAAAAAATTCGCACCGTTCAATTGCGTCTAAGCGTCTCATCACCGTACTTACAAGTCTCTGTAAATGTCAATCGCTTTTTTACGGCTTCATTCGTTCACCAGACGTTTCATCACAGGTCCCGGTTTGACTTGAACGCCCCTCGTATATTCAGTATAAGCGAAGGGATTTAATCGTTTTTATCGCTAAACTATTATAAATGCGATTAGTCCGTTCTGAGATACTCGAGTAAAGATCTCTGTACAGGATGTGACTGCAGTAAAGGAAACTTAAAATGAGTCTAAAGTTAGTTTTAGTGTTGTCTTGTAATATGAAGATTGAAGGGTTTTCTTGCAGAAACGTTTTTTTTTTTCTTTCTTTCGATGTCCGTGTGAACATAAAACATCTTTAAAGCCCAGATTAGCGATACGAGTTTGCTTAAACTGTTTTGTTTTACAAAGATGCAGGATGTGCCGAGCCCCTAGGGGAAATTAATAGGAAAAAACAGTCAGTAAAAGACGGTTAGAGGAAGTTTTGTGGTTTCTTTTAAGGCACAGAAAGTCCCTTTAACCCAAAAATTTCAATCAGAATTTGGTTTCATGTGATGAAGCGGAGATACACGGCGAACGTCACGTTTTGAAAAAGAGTTCATAGTGAATGGAGGACTGTGTGTGTGTGTGTGTGATCATGAGAAGTTTACTGTGATTTAAAAGAAGATAAAAATGTTTTTTTTAATGGATTTCTTACAAAAAGATAAATATAAAAAAATAGATTGGTGATTGAAAAAAAAAAAAAACCCTCCAGTATGTAGAATTCTTTGCACAGATCTTTCCTCCATTGTTGCTCCACAGCTGCATTGTTGTAACCCTGTAATTCAAAGCCGAGCTTTTGTACGTGGGACTCGGAGCACTGACGGCAGCGCTGGCTCTGAGGACGGACGCCTCTCCGCAAACACGCACAGAAAAGAAGGACTTTTGTACTCGGTGCGATCAGTGGGCTCAAATCTGACACCCACGGCCACAGCCGAGCCTCTAAACCCATCCCACAGACACAAACACTTCCACAGCCTGAGCGCGCAGAGGGAAGCTCTAAGGGACTTTTAGTGACCCGCTGCTGGGCGCTGACCCACGCGTGGGCCGGAGATCGCTTCTCCGTTCCCCACCTCAGCCCACTTTCTAGCTAAAACCCAACGTACACACACAGGTTTTCAGTTTCACTCAGACTTCTCTTCCTGCTCTGCAGAAAACATATGCATCCTTTCTTTCCTTTCTTTTTTTTTAAAGTTTACATCTATTAGAAACACTTCTCAGTTTCAAACGGCTGTTTATGAAGTTTTTTCTTCTCATTTTTGTTTCCTAAAGGAGGGTTTCAGAGAGACAAAAATAGAGAGAGAGAGAGAGAGAGAGAGAGAGATGAGAGATTGACATGAGCAGGGAGCTGAAAAAAAAAAAAAAAGTGAGTACGTAGGCGGATGAGTGGGGGGACCGATCCTCAGCAGAGCCTGTTCATAATTGCCGTCTGGGAAACATCAAACATGAAAAGACTTGATTCTTTTCTTAAGATACAGAGTGTAAAAAAAAATGAACTGAACCGTATGTGAGTTTATTTTCTGCCTTATGTTTATGAGAGAGAGAGAGAGAGAGAGAGAGAGAGAGAGAGAGATCTTTAGTACCTGTTCAGGTGTTGGTCAGATTCACGAAAGACGAGAAAAATCTACTGTAATCTTGTCATGAAATAAACAAAGTAAACAAAAGTTAAGTTTTGTGCTAATTTGCGTCCTCTTCCTTTAAATCATTCCCGAACACAAATTTTCCTAAAATGTGTTCAAAGTCTCCATCGGTTGCATGGAGTTTCATTTCATTTGATCATCTTTAGCTTTGATTATGCACAACATTGATTGTGTCCAGTTGACGTCTAAAGATGATTCATCACACTCCCAGAACAACTCTCTCACACTCCTGGAATACGGGAAGAAAAACCTCAGTACATTCAGGTGGTCATGTGACTTCATTTTATCTCCACATGACGTTGCTGAGTCTCGACCTGAGCGACTGAAGCAACACCAGATCATAACACTGTCTCCAGAGGCTTGTACAGTGGACACTATGCATGATGCGTGCATAAAAGAACTGGACAAACCAGTGTTACATCACCAATAGGTTTTCTGAAGAGCGGTTTTGAAGCTCAGACGGTCTGGCCCTCTGGTCATCACTATCTTGGCTCTAGCTGACTCCGCCTGAACCCTTAATAAACCATAAATAGGCAAATATGGAGAACAGAACACATAGAGACGGGCTATTGTTTAGAACCCGCCCACCAAATTCAATTACCACCCACAAGCTAGGGAGCTTAGCTTTAGCTTAGCAAAAATGCTATGGTGGCTAATGTGGAATCCTCCATTACAGCTCCACATTCCTGGTGTTAAGTTAAACTACAATGATTCCAGTTAGCTGGTTAGCTGGGTAAAGTGATGCATAGCAGACAGCTAGCAGTTTGACATTGTTTTTTGGTACAGGTATGTGTGTGTAGTGTGGTGGAAAGCAGTGTAATGTAGAGTAGTGTGGTGTAGGTACAATAAGTGTATTATAGTGTAGGGTAGTGTGGTGTAGGTTAGTGTAGTGTAGGTTAGTGTACTGTAATGTAGTGTAGTGTAGTGTGGTGTAGTGTAGGGTGGTGTGGTGTAGTGTGGTATAGGTGTAGTGTAGTGTGGTGTACTGTAATGTGGTGTAGGTTAAGTGTAGTGTAGCATGGTGTAATATAGTGTGGTGTAGTGTGGTGTAGGTTAAGTGTACTGTAGTGTGGTGTAGTGTGGTGTAGTGTGGTATAGTGTGGTGTAGTGTGGTATAGTGTGGTGTAGTGTAGTGTAGGGTGGTGTAGTGTGGTATAGTGTGGTGTAGTGCAGTGTGGTGTAGTGTAGGGTGGTGTAGTGTAGTGTGGGGTAGTGTAATGTGGTGTAGTGTAATGTGGTGTATTGTAGGGTGGTGTAGTGTAGGGTGGTGTAGTTTAGGGTGGTGTAGTGTAATGTGGTGTAGTGTAGTGTGGTGTAGTGTAATGTGGTGTAGTGTAGGGTGGTGTAGTGTAGTGTGGTGTAGTGTATGGTGGTGTAGTGTAATGTGGTGTAGTGTAGGGTGGTGTAGTGTGATGTAGTGTGGTATAGTGTGGTGTAGTGTGGTGTAGTGTAGTGTGGTGT
>QMIH01000356.1:266118-278414 GCA_003987875.1 Clarias batrachus | reverse complement strand
CATGATGGTAAAAGTTGCATGGTTAAAAAACTTTTCTGTCTCAGGCTCTTATACACACTTCCCTCTCACCAACCCACCCTCATCTCTCTCTCTCTCTCTCTCTCTCTCTCTCTCTCTCTCTTTTCCTCTCCCACACTTGTACACACTCGCACCCTGCCGGGAGGAGAGCACTGAGCTCTGTATGTGAGTGTTGTGTATGTGTGTGTGTGTGAGTGTGGGGGCGTAGTGTCGGGGAGGGGGAGGTCTTGGCTGCTGAATAGCGCTCCATCTCTGGCAGCTGTGTCAGATGGAGAGATCTGGGCGCGGACGAGCGTGGGCGTCTTTAATTCCGCAGCCGTGGCAGGGTGTGTGTGCGCGCGTGTGTGTGTGTGTGTGTGTGTGGTAGGGGGTTTATAGCGAGAATCTGTCAGTCCCAGACCAGGCCTGTGTGGTGTAGCCACTCAAGTAATTGCTAGAGCTGAAGTGTGTGTTTTCCACTGCCCAAAAATACCCTTCTGTAACGAGGTGTCCATGTAGATTAACACACACACACACACACACACACACACACACACACACATGGTAGCACTGAGATGTATCTAGTGTGTGTTTGTGTTCGTGAGAGAAAGAGAGATATCTGTGAAATGTATTACTATCAACATAAACATGATTTTCTGAACAGTTTACTTATTCGGACGTTTCTGGGCTGAAAGTTACTGGGTTTCTGATCAGAAGGTCGGGGGTTCGAGTCCCAGCACCACCAGCTTGCCACTGTTGCTCCTTCTGTATCCTGACTGACCCCACACTCTGAAAAAACATAATCTCACTGTTTTGTAGGGGACATGAGACAAATAATTCACTCTTATCTTAATCATATTTTAGTTTGCAAGAATGAAAAAAACTCTCTCACTCACTCACTCACTCACACACACACACACACACACACACACACACACACACACACACAGGAACCTTTAGCCATAGAAACTAAACATGCTAGCTATCTAAAATAAACTAACGTTCGTTGGTCGTCATGGCCGGATTTGGCAACGCACGCCTTTGACCTTTGGCCTTTGAACCAGCTCACTAGCTACAGGGTGTCAGTTTGGTAATGACAGAACTGAACACACTCACGCTTTGTCATGCTCACGTTTCATTAACGCATTTCAGCAGGTTTTGTTGCTTTGCGATTGTGAGTGTTTTTAATCAGGACCGATACTGAGATCCAGCTGCAGTGAAGTCAAAGGAAAACTGCAACTCAAAACCCAGACTGCTAGCAAGCACACTAGCCGATAACTAGCGAGCTAGCAACAATAAGATCAAACTTGTGGCTCTTGTATGAGTTCAGAGCTGAAACTGAAAGCTCACTACTTTACTAGCACTTTGAACTACTATATTTTGGCCAAACATGTAGTAACATTGTATCCAAACACATGTAGAGTCTCTATAGAGTGTAGCTAGCTGGAAATATTAGCTGGCTAATGCTATTGCTAATGCTTTTTGTGGTAAAGTTATGACTTATAACCATACTCAGTCAGTATCTGGTGATACAAAAGTGTCCTATTAACTTTGGGTATAGTGTGTGTGTGTGTGTGTGTGTGTGTGTGTGTGTGTGTGTGTGTGTAAGTGTGTGTGTTTCCCTACTTTGTCCATTAGAGGACATGGGAAATTACTATGTATATAGTTTTTCTTAATTAATAATCTTGTATTTGTTCCATTGAGGTAATTTGAGTCTCTACCTGAGTAAATTGATCATTTCAGCTAATATCAGGCTATTTTGGGGGTGTTTGTAATTGACATATTTATGAATATTCATGTTCTACAGGCATATCTAATGAGGTGTCGAGTTCTTAGGCATTTAAAACATCTTTAATTATTATACATAAACTGTATGTAATGGTTTTAGAAGACACATTCCGAGCTAATTTAAACATTAGAGCCCACACACACACACACACACACACAGAGGTAATGGACAGTTGTTTTTAATGTCTTGAATAAGGTGTATTATATGAGTTACATTATGGAGAGTGAATGTGTCTTTTATCAGTCTGCTGAATTCAATGCACTCTCGCTTAAAGGGAAGCGCTGTTACAGAAACTGAGTAAAAGGACAAACCGCACACTCGTTCATTACTGAATTCATGAATGAAGCGAGTTCCTGCACTTCTCCCCTCGTTTGGAAAGTGAGATGAGGATCTGGGTAGCGGCTCCTCTGAGACCCCGAGCGCTTCAGCTCGGATGAGATGATGAACAGAACGCTCGTCCTCTGTCCTGTCCCCTGAGAGAGAGGAGGAGAAGAGGAGGAAGCAGTGCCAAAAGAGAGAGAGAGAGAGAGAGAAAGTGAAAGACAGAGAGAGAGAGACAGGGAGAGAGAGAGATGTCCAAGAAATGAAAGGGACGGTAAATGAGAATGACCCCAAATGAAGGAAAAAGAAAATCAGAGACAGACTCGAAGACAGAACCTCAAATAGAATAAAAAGATAAAGAAAGTGGAAAAGATAGCAAAACCTGAGCAAGAAGATGAGGAGGAGAGAATAAGACAGATTAAAGAGAGAAGAGAGAGAAAACAAGATAACGCAAACACTCATCTCTAACACACCCCAACACATGAACAACTAACACACTAACCACAAACACAGATACTGGACCCCATCACGCTAAATGCTGCTTTGTGACGATGACAATTGTTAAAAGCGTGATACAAATAAAAATTGAAATAAATGATGCACTAATCATTAACATACTAACACAACACTCTTAACCCTAACACCCTAACTACTACAGCACTACCACACACACAGCCAGACGCACTAACCCCTGACACATTAACCCATAACTCCCAAACACTATCTAAACCCCTAACACACCACTGCTCTTACCCACTAACCCCGAATATAATCCTCTAACACACTAACCTCATAACACGCTATCCGCCGACTTACGTACTCCAACACCATTAGTCCTAACACACTAATCCCAACACATGAACCACCAACTTACTAAACCCCCAACACACTACCACTCTTTCCAACTCATCCCCAACACACTTACCCCAAACATAGTAAACCCATATCACACAAACCCCTTAACACACTTAACCCCAACACACAAATAACTAACGTACTAACCCCTAACACCCTTACCACATAACACTCTAACCCCTAACATACTGTATAAACTCCCAATATATCAACCTTTAACATATTTGCACAGTGACGCCCCCAATGCACAACTCGCTAACACACTCACCACTAACACACAACAGGCCTGGTAAAAGCAGTGTGAGCAGTCTCAATACCGAAAAGCACCAACATGGGAGAACCTGGAACCCTTTAGAACCCTGGAGAACCTGGGAGACAGTAGAATATTGAGTGTGTGTTCAATGTATAAGCAATGAGGTCAAGACAGAGCTGCAATTCGTCCTCCACTGTGAAATCAACACAAAAGAAACTCTCTCTCTCTCTCAAAATACCAAATTTGTTTTTGTACAAAAAATGTCTTTGTCATTTTAATGCTCTGACAACGGAGATGTGATGGTCATGCAAAACAAAGCTGATGAACTGAACTGGATTGTAAGCGGGAGAGACAGAGAGAGAGGGAGAGAGAGAGAGAGACAGATAGATGGAGAGGTCAGGAGGAGGGCAGCTCAGAGCTCAGGGGAAATGAGCTGAAAGGCCGTAGGCGTTGAGAGTGAGTGGGCTCTCACTCTCTCGGTTCTGCTTCAGAGGAACCTGTGTCATTACACTGGGTCTGAAAAACAGACCCGCCAAAATGAGCTGATTAAAGCTGCCTCTGTGCTCACACACACAGACACACACACACACACACACACACACACAGACAGAGAGACAATGAGTGCCTTCAGTATCTCACACTCTTTAAGCTCTTATAATATGGCAATGATATATCATTTACACACAGAAATCGGTAGAGAAAAACGTTGGAGGAGAATGTGCAGTACAGAAAGCTGCTGACTGGAGCTCGCTTGTGACAACGTGATGATGTGACGCGCGACACACACTTTCACCACGGTAACGCACTTAGCTAGCTAACACCTTCTGATCGTCACCTCCACCTCTCCTCCTTCTGACCCCATCAGCCCCCCCCCCCCCGTCTCTCTCTCTCTCTTGCTCCCTTTATGTTTATTTCCTCATTTCAATCTAAATGAAGATTTATATTACACATTTTTAAAATTAATACATTTTTTAACTGTTTATATTCTTCAGATCACATTTTAATATGCAAACTCATCATGACGAATCACCGATTATGCAAATTACCGAAACGAATGACATCACCTGCCTGAGGACCTGCACCAGACGTCTGAGAATGCCGAGGTGTCTCAGTGATGTTGAAGGTCATATGAGTAATAACCCCTTTGGGGTGTGTTTTATCTGAGGTGCTGCGATTCTGATGAGTCCACATTTTTTAATGTTTTTTTACTATCACTATTATTATTATTATTATTATTATTATATTTTCTCCAGAAGTAGTGATGTGTCAGCTTCGTGTGAATCATGATGCAGATGCGCGATGATGTAGAGGATCTGAGCGAAAACAACAGCACGATAAATACCAAGGAATATAAACAGATGTTGATTCATCCTCCTCTATTAACGTAAAACCTGTCTTTCAGCACGATGACAAACACCGTGAGAGTGGGAGTCTAATGGAGTCTTTCCTTTATCTGAGATGATGTGCTTGGGGCCTGTTAGCTTCGCAAGTTTTTTTTTTTTCGGGGGGGAGTGGAGCTACAAGACTAACGTAGCTCATAGTAATAAGCAAATGTTAAAAAATGCAGCTGGCCATGTTTCAGAGAAACCCACAAAGCATAAAGCGCTGACACTAGACGTTAAACAAGCATCTGCAGGAGAACAAGATGTTACATTCGTTCACGCACCACTTCCACCGCACGCGTCCCTGTGAACGAGCCGTTGCTATGGAAACCGTATCGTATCCGAACGAGTACTCTGATATTAGCCTGCGCTAATCAACACCTTATGACCAATCGGGATCCAGACGCCGACCTCGCTCTGTTATCTCACACGCGATAGGAACGTGTAACCTCGTCATCCGAACTGGCTTGTGATCAGTTTCAATCTGAACCCGGAGGAAAGAAAGCAAGAACGAGCCTTTAAACTCAGCACACACGCATGTGCAGACACAAAGCCGCGTGCTAATTTACTTTTCCCGAATCTCTGCATGGCTTTAAATGTCGGTGTGGTGTTTTTACAGAAACGTGATGCACCAGAGCGAAAGCGCGACCGGTAAACGCTGTTTACTCTCGGAGACGGATAAATATGTTCAAAGTTGCATTTGTGCGAGAAATATGATCTGGGAAAGCCTGGTGCTTTTGGAAAAATGTTCATGTTCTGTGTTATATACGGATCGGAAAAGTGGTTAGCACTGTTGCCTCGCACCTCCAGGGTCCGGGTTCGAATCCCGTCTCTGTGTGCATGGAGTTTGCATGTTCTCCCCGTGCTTGGTGGGTTTCCTCCGGGTACTCCGGTTTCCTCGCACAGTCCAAAGACCTGCAGGTCTGAGAAATTAACCTTTTGTCTTTAGGTACGTCCTGAGCACTGGGTCGGGTCCCAAGGTCAATGTGAATGCAAATCTCAAGGCCAGGCTGTGCGTTTGTCTCTATGATAATGTGAAGGTCTGGGCGATACGATTAGCACCTATGCATTTGAAAGGCAGTGTTATGATGATGAGATCAGGGCTCGAGAGGGAACTTCCGTCATCAGGCTGATTCCTGTACTGCATTTCTATGCTTTGTTTAGATCGTCTCCACCTCTTTGTATCCCTCCCCCTTGAAAGGTATAAACTCTCCATTGGAGTTTTAATCCGACTTGGATGATCACAGTGACGCACGGCGAGTTCTCAATAAAGAGTAACTTCTGCTTGAAAGACATCCCAACGTCTCCTGGGCTCTGATTCGACAAAGGAAAACGTTTCCAACACCTCATTAAAAATCTTTCATTCTGAGCTGTGAGCCACGAATGCACCGCTGTCTTCAGTTCTTCCTCAGAAGTGAATCTTCATCCTCGTAGAGCTGCTTTCAGGCGACCAAAGAGACGACGCTTTATGAAGTTTGTGCTCGGATATCAGTCCTCTGTGTTTAATCTGAGGTTTAGGCTTCAGCTCTTCAATAAGCATCTCACTGTAACGAGTGCTGTCGATTTGTTGAACCTTGTTCCAATACTTCTGGACCTTAGGAATCCCCGAAAACTGTAAGCGTTGATGAATTTTCCAGCTGATGTTTGACTTTTGAACTTTTTCTCTGGTGGTGGTTGAGGATTGTTTCTGTTCCGTTCTCTGCTGTTTACTCTCAGACTCGTAATGATGAATCCGTTTGCAGATATCCAAAACACTTCTGTTTTACGCTCTTCGGCACCAGGAACTGCTGCACGCTGCTCTTCTTTTGTGCGAATCACATTCACACCTGCACCGCAGTGACCGGGGAGACGGGAGCCTTGAGCGGAAAGCGCTGCTCAGGCTGCGCAGCCAGCGGGAGTTTTATATAACCGGAGTGCGGATAATTTTTGACTCACCCTCGCCAGGAAGCAATTCCAAAGCTAGAGACATCTAGCCATTACCTCCATCCAAACAGAACTCCACTTCCCAGCAGCCACCATCCGTTCTCCCTCACTACACCACACAGACCTGTTCTCATTTCGTTTCAGTTTATTCAGTCTGCCGTTATCAATAATGCCATTTTCTCTAAAGCTTCAGCTATTCATGCTGCTGTTCTTCACGCAGCAGTGGAAGGTCAGTGCTTAATACAGTACACATTGGAGCTGTCTGTGTTGAGGTCTTAACCTTCTCATAACTGCTGTAGTTCTGTATACGGATGTCTGCGAAATGCCGTAAATAATGACACACACCGATCAGCCATAAGGTTAAAAGCGTTAGCATTAAAACTACCTACAGTAGGATGCCAGCGGGGCAGCTCTGATACCTCGGGCCATGACGACGGTGCTGTGGTGTCTGGTACCTGGACGTTGGCCGTGGACATTTTGGGTTTTGTGGCCTGCAGGATGGGACCTCCATGGATCAATCTCGTTCACACACTACGGGTAATTTGGGAATGCTAACTAGCCTAATCTGCTTGTTTTTGGATTGTGGGATAAAACTGGAATACCCGGAGGAAACCCAACCAACAGATCTCCTCCCGCAGACCCGAGGCGGGAATCGTATCCGGACCCTGGAGGTGCGAGGCACTGATTTTTCCCCCTCATATACTAAGAATCGGATTTGCTTCATCTTAATCCACAAACACAAACAAGACTAGCTTAGCATGAAAGTAATGGCGTCGTGTAGCAGACAGCAGAGTTAGCGTGTTCCTAAAGGCAGCCGAGACGCCGCAGTGGCTGAGCCGCGGCAGTGGAAGTGCAATCAGTCGCGATGGTAACATTAGTCGGTTGTTTTATGTTTTATGGGCGTGGCTAGATGTGAATCAGCTGTAGCTTGCTCGGGCGGGGTGTTTATTGTTTATCGACACTTATGTGAATATGAGAAGATCGTTAATACTTTTTGTTTCTGGGTTTTTTAGAATCTTTTCTAAACATTCACACACATCTTCGATAAACGAGGCATCACGAGATATGACGCGGGTTTAAATCTCACGCATCGCTGGTACTCACTCGCTCCTCTTCTGTAAAATGAAAAATCTCACGGCTGAGTTTGTAGGAAAAAAAGACGAAGCAAAAAAAAAAAAAAAGATGTCTTGACTCATGTGAGTTGGCGTGAGTTGATTTGGCGTGAGCTGTAGTGATGAACGCAAACTTCTTCCCTTCTCCGCCTAATTACGTTACAGCACCTCCAGGCAATTATTTTTCATAATCCGTGCAAAGAAACTCTGAGGCGCTGTAGAGCTTTACAGTAACTCGATCTGCTGAAGTAAAAACCGCGACAGAAGAGAGACGGATGCACGCTGATTGAATCGTTAGATTTACTTTAGACTTTATAGAATCTGAAGAAAATGATGGAGAAACATCTTACTGAATTAATTTAACTCTTTTCATTTTTCAGATTTTGAGTCTTTGTGTATGCGTGTGCGTGTGTGTATCTGTGCGTGTACTGTATGTGTGTATCTGTGCGTGTATGTGTGTATGTGTGCGTGTGTGCAAAATCACGAGAGCAAAATCATAAGAGACTTTTCCATTTTAGATGAAACTCCCCAAAGCACAAAGAAAGTTTAGTCCTTTGTATTAATAGATTTCTGTAATAAATGCCTGTAATTACACCACATTAAATAAATAAGACACTTAAAAGGATTACTGTATCACATAAGCAATGTGACTGTATAATTAATCAGTAATTAACTGTTTAAAGTAAAGAAAAGTTATTAATAATAAAAAAACTCAAAAAATACATTTGTAATTTAAACCTTAACCTTAATATTATTTCAGATAGAAGATAAGACACATCTTAATTAATTCCTACGGATTTTTTTTTTTTTACTTTAACCTGTTACTACTCATTAAATTTAATTAAATTAGATTCAATTTCATTTAATTTTTAAATGAAAGTTTTATTAGTATATTTTTTTATTTGGCGACAATTACAATATATGTTATATTTTATTATTTTTTTTATAACTTGTCATTTAAAAACCTTTATGCTAATGAATAAATATTGTCTGCAAAATCATGTAAAATTATTGATAAAATGTTAAAAAATAATTTGACACTTTTCTTAATAATAAGGAAATTTTATTTCAATTCATCAATTTTTTCACTTTTTTTTATTATTTATTTGTTTGTTTTTATTTAGATTGTTGCTGGGATCAGATCATATTCTGGTATAGAACAGAGTGCACCTTAACACATTTGACCTGATTTACATTTAATCTTAATAATGTAATAAACCTCACTCGTCTTGTTTCAATATAATGCAAAAAAAAAAAAGAAGAAGAAGAAGAAGGAGAAGCCGCATGCAGACTGTAGAGAGGACGGGCCTTAGCCAAAACACCAAGGCTTTGTTTTGCTGTTTTGCGTTTCTTCTGCCAAATTAATTAATTCAGTGCTCCGTCGTTAAAATGATCATCCCCTGAAATCATCTCGGTTCCTCTCTGATGCAGAAGAAGAAGAGGAAAGAAATTACACAAAGCGTTTCACAGCACCGTCGCTGGCCTACTTCCCAAAAATAGCTTCAGAAACTGAGGAAGATTCTGAGCTCTGAGTGTGTGTATGTGTGTGTGTGTGTGTGGTGCCTTTTAATTTCCCAAAGTGCCAGTACACACTTCATTATTTCATGTGTTGTGACATTTCTTAAAAATAAGAGGAAACAGAATTTGGGAAGCTGTGGAGCAGGAATCCGGTGAAGGCGTGGGTCAGGTCCGTCAGCCATGACAGTGCGCTCTAATCCGGTCACCATGTGTGTTTGTGGTGTGGGGGGGCGGGGTACGGTGTGTGTGTGTGTGTGTGTGTGTGTGTATGTGTGTATGCAATAAGTGTGTGTCTGCATGTATATGAATGCGTGGATCCGTATACACACACACACATAAACATATATACATGCTGTACATACGCACACACATATGTATACTGTATGTATGTGTGTGTGTGTGTGTGTGTGTGTGTGTGCAGAGCGGCTTAGTGGCAGCTGAATCACAGTGCGTGGGAGTGCAAATATCCTGGAAGAGGAGTGTGTGTTGTGCTGCATGTGGGAGCACAGCTCCTCCCTTATTCCTCTCCAATGTGTCTTCCTGAACCCAGTGTCTCCTGACAGACACACACACAAACACACACACACACACACACATAAACACACACAGTAACAACACGGTGAGGGGAGGCTTATTTTTATTGCCTGGTCCCTAAAATAAAATATTCAAAAACAAAAATAAAGGAAACTTTAAGGCTTTCGCTCTGACAGGATATTTCCTGAAAAGCCTGAGACATGAGGGGGAAAAAAAGAACTCACTTCATGTTCATACTGTTACAGGAAACAAAAGCACACAAATCTTGTTATGTTACTGAGAAACTGTAGAGAGAATTGTGGGTAATGAGAGAAGTTCTCGACAGATGCAGTTATGACGAATGCAGTGCAGCAGGATACAAGAGTGTCTGTTGTAAACCCCCACCGTGCACTTTTCAGGATTGAAGCTTTACGATCTGATTGACTTTCCAGAAAAAAAAATTTACGTACAAGGAGAGAGTTGCAGCGGCGAGGTGTTCCGAAAGTACGATCGACCGGTTTAAGGTTGAGGTGGGGGTGCCTCAGGGATCGGCTCTGAGACCCCTTCCTGTTTGCGGTGGTGATGGACAGGTTGACAGATGAGTTTCGACAAATGTCCCCCATGGACTATGATGTTTGCAGATGATATTGTGATCAGGAGCGAGAGCAGGGAGCAGGTTGAGATGAGTGCCACTGGACAGAAGAGGCATAAAGATCAGGACGAGCAAGACAGGGGTACAAGTGTGTGTATGAGGGAGAGGGCTGTGGGAAAGGTGCAGTTGCCTGGAATGTTTTTAAATATTAAGGGTCAGCTGTCCAAAGCAGTGGGACGTGTGGTGGAGAAGTGAAGAAGAGAGCGCAGGCAGGGTGGAACGGGTGGAGGGGAGCAGCAGGAGTTATCTGTGACAGGAAGGTATCGGCAAGAACGAAAGGGAAAGTTTACAGGACGTAATTAGTGAGACCAATGATGGCGTACGGTTTGAAGACGCTGCGATTTGCTTTGGGAGCGACAAGAATCGACAGGATTCATTCAATTCAACTCTTTGTATGGAATGTGTATGAATCAAAATGATCGATTTGTCCCTGATGAGCAAGAAACCTTGAGAGGAACCGGACTCAACAGGGAACCCATCCTCATCTGGGTGATACGGATAGCAGGGATTGATCTGAGGTCATACTGTGTGAGATTAAGACTGAGTATATTAGGGGGACGGTGCAGGTAGGACGGTTTGGGGACAAAGTTAGAGAAGCAAGATTAAGGTGGTTTGGACATGTGCAGAGGAGGGATGAAGGGTATAATGGGAGAAGGTTTATGGATGTGGTGAGGGAGGACATGCAGGAGGTTGGTGTGATGAGGGAACATGTGGTAGATGAAGACAAATGGTCCACAGTGGCGACCCGTAATGGGAGTAGCCGGAAGAAGAAGAAAAAGAAGAATAGTTGCTTCTAGACTGAGGTTCAGAGCGAACATGGTCAGTTTACACACCAGTTACCAGGTCTTCCATTTTGAGTTTGAGTTTTCATGAGATTACAGCGGGAGTTGTAGAGAGAATTATGGGTAATAAGTATCAGGATACCGTGTGTCTGTTGTGTCTACTATGCACATTTCTGGTCACTAACTTCAGGATCTACAGTAAACTTTGCAATCTGATTGGCTTTCCAGAAAAATTATAAACAACTTTTTTTTTCTTTTTTTTTTTTATACAAGGTACAATAGTAGAATCGTGCAAAAAAAAAGTGATTATGCAATTTACTGTGATTTTTCTTTTTTGGTCATTTTGATTCATCGATTCACTTTAGACGAGCTAGAATTGACGGATTCTTTTAAAACCTTTCAGCTTTGGTAGTAAAATACAAACCTCTTACGTCTTGCGCAGTGGACCATTCTCACATTTTGTGAGATTACCGTAAAATCAACAGAGAAAAAAAGTCCTTTAGAGCTCAATGGAATGCTCACATCAGCTGTGGGGAAAAACAGGGAAAGGCAGACTGTCCGCGTCGCTGAGCCGGCTTATACACAGAACCTCATGAATCCTTTTTTTAATAAAAAACTTTGTCTGGTTAGTGTGTGTTGATAAAATAATAATTAATGACATGGAAAACAACTCAAGTTACTCGGCATTTCAATGGGTGCGTTTACACTTACCATAATGTTCCCATAAAATAAAGGAATAAAAACAACCAGAACGGTCTGAGACGATCTAGCCAGAGCTTTTCTATCAGAAAGAGAGGAGGGTGTAACCCCTTGATACTCTGTTCTATAGGTAAATATTATCCATGTAAACACACTTGATCTGATCGTTTCTCTCTTGTCGGAGTAAATATGTTCTTTCTATGCATGTTTGCCCCACATGTGGGTAGCATTAAGCTTGGAGAACTATTCCTAAAGGCTACATTAAAAAATCTCGCTCTTTAGAAGCAAAATATGAAGAAATAAGTGGGGGGTCAAGACTTTTGCACAGTACCGTATATTATGCTAGGCTTGCGTTTTAAGCAGCAAACCAAACCCTGAAACTTTTACTGGACTGTTTACTTCTGATTTGCTTATCCCTGAACTTTTTAAGTGAATTTTTTTTTTTCAGTTTGCTATTTTTTTCATGCTTACAGACACCACACACTACACTACACTACACA
>QMIH01000356.1:244802-258277 GCA_003987875.1 Clarias batrachus | reverse complement strand
CCCCCCCCCCCCCCCCGCATGTTTTCAGGGCTGTAATAATTAAGTCTCTGACTTTGGCTTTGAGTGACAGAGCTCTCTGCAGCTGCAGGTGAGTGTTTATGTAGAGAGTGGAGGAAGGAAGAAAGGAGGCAAGGAGGAGGAAGAGGAAGATGAGGAAGAAGATAAGGGCGAGAATAGCGCACTTGCGTGGGAGTGCCACTGCTTGTGCCATTGCGTGCGCGCGTACACAAGGGGACACACACACACACACACATGTAACAGAAAAGAAGATCTCTTTATTGAAGTGTTAGAGGTGGATGTAGATGAGGGTGGATGTGATGTGAGGATGGAGAGGTGTGTGTGTGTGTGTGTGTGTGTGCGTGCGCGCGCCTGGTGACATGGAGCTCCCGGTGACGCGCTCTCTCTCTCTCTCTCTCACTCTCACACTGTGCATGCGTGTGTGTGTGTGTGTGTGTTGATGCGGTGCACAGCAGAGCAGTCCTCCCACGCGTCCTCGTGACGCACATCGCTGCGTGGGCGGGCCGCGCGTGGGAGTGCGAGCGCGCAAATTGTAGCAGCGCGGAATATCCCAACTCTGGCAGTAGGGGAGTGAGAGAGAAGAAAGAAAGAAAGAAAGAAAGAAAGAAAGAAAGAGAGAAAAAAAGAAAAGAAAGGAAGGAAGGCGGAAGTCCGACTAGTTCGTCTCTCTCGGGTTTTTTTTTTCTTTGTTATGTTTTTAATCGTGTGCACGTCCGGGTTTTGACAACACACACACTTTCTCTCTCTCTCTCTCTCTCTCTCATACACGCACACACACACACAGAGACACAAACACACACACACAGAGCAAGAATTCGGTAAACGCTCGAGCGGAACTACCTGCACGATCCACACCGACCCGATGTCGCGCGCCGCGTCACCCCAGTGACCCGCCTGTTCCTCTGAAGTCTGCAGCCGCAGTGTCCGTTATTAGCGTTCGAATTTATTATTCGAATTTAAAAAGACTCTGATATCAGCGTGCGCGAGATCTCTCCGGGATTCGGGAAGAGAGACCTCAAAGAAAGAAGTCCAGACAAAGGTAAGAGTTCTGATCCTCTTCTCCTCCAAAACACTCAAATGCAACTTGTGCAATATATATATATATATATATATATATATATATATATATATAGTGTGTGTGTGTGTGTGTAATTAGTGTTTACTTTGTTGTTCAGATGAAACAGCTGCACCACGAGCTCTCCAAACAGCCCATTCTCTCTATCTCCTCTAAACACCCTGAATGTCCTCACATCAGGACAAGACATTTCCTCCCGAATACATTCTCTATAGGTCTAGATTTATAAATATAGGATATCATTCTTATGATAAACTTCCTTCTGTTAATGAAGTTAATAGTAATCAAGTGGTGATAATGGGAGAGAGAGAGAAAGTGCAGTCTATACACACACACACACACACACACACATGTCAGGAGGATATAGAAGTAATGTCCTAATGTTTGTAACCATGTGCTGTTAGAGGCAACATTTCCTTTGATCATTGTAACACTTCATGCTCAGAGCAAAAAAAAACTCAACCAAAACAAAACACTGGTGTTCTTTGAATAATTTAGCATCCTACAGTAAATGAAAGTTAGAAACACTTTACAGGGAACCCCGTGACACTTACAGTACGGTATGCTCGTGTGTGTGTGTGTGTGTGTGTGTGTGTGTTTGTGTGTTTGGTAAAGATGCAGCCCAGTTATGGTGTTTACTGCGTGAAGGTCGTCCGTAATTATAATCGCAATTTAACATTTTCAGCGTTTCATCTGTTCCTAGTTGATGTTGAAATAGTTTCTCGGGGTTCTTCGGGTAGTAAAGGGTGCGACGCCTCCTGAATGGAAGTGAGAAACACACCGGAGGGAACCCCATAACACTTACAGTACAGTGCGCTTGCGTCTTTGTGTTTGTCTGTTGTAATCAGAATTGAACACTTTCAGCATTTCGTTTGTCTAGTTAATGTTGAAATGGTTTCTCGAGGTTGTTTGGATTGTTAAGCTGAAGTTCTTAATGCCTTAAATGAAACTCTGGTGTACGGTTCGACTGATTGTCCCGCTGGGAATCTCTTTAGAGCTTGCAGGGTTCGATTGATTGTTTGTTTGTTTGTGTATTTGTAACTATAGTAACATTATAGTTATTTATGAAATTCATCCAAAATGAACATTTTCAATGTTTTGCATGATTTTTTTTTTAGCTGGGTTTCTTTGGAATCTTCCTGTCTATCTGAAATGTTTAGGAACGATACGCCATCAACACTCTTAACATTTTTATATTTCATCACTTCTGTCTTGTTCTTCAAAACACAAAAAAGCATTTTAGTTTTCCTGTGCACGAGTGTGTAGAGACAATTAGTGTTTACTTTGCTCTTCACTTCATCAGAGATCAAACAGCTATGAGCTCTCTCTCTGTATAGAAGACGTTTCTAACGTTTGTAGCCATGTGCTGTTAGAGGCAACGTTTACTGTAATCATTATTACATCAAAAGGTAAAATCACACTCTGAACAAAACCAAAAGACTGAACGGGGGAGTTCTTTGAATAGTTAGGGGTGTAATCCTAAAGGGGAGTTAGAACGCCTCTGGAGGGCTCTGCAGGGAACCCCGTGACTCTTACAGTACAGGTATGTCTACGTGTGTGTGTGTGTGTGTGTGTGTGTGTGTTTGTTTGTTCATTTAGTGAAGATGTAGCCTAGATATTGTGTTTATTGTATGATACGACATCCATACTCAGCGTTAAATGTTTCTAGTTCGTGTCGGAAGAGTCCTAAATGTCTTAAATGAAAGTTTAAAGAAACTCTGGTGTACGGTTCGACTGATTGTCCCGCCGCTGGGAATCTCTTTAGAGCTCGCAGTGTTTGTTTGTAAGTTTAGAGAAGATTCTGTCTACATATTGTGTTTATTAGAGTTCTTTATGAAATTGAATCAGGAGTGGAATGCCAACAACAACAGTTAAAGGTTGTTATATTATAATATTATAACAACATACAGTATGTTTATGAATATTACGCAGAATTGCAACACATTTTTAAACATTTTCATTCAAATCAAAACAACATTCAGGTACGCGCCTAAAAAAGGGTTCCTCAGGTTCCCTAGACGGACGAGCCGATTACTTTTAGATCTACTTTTGTAGGTGTATTTCTTTGGATTGGATGTTTTTTTTTTTCATGACATTAACTAAACCTTTAGACCAGCAGGGTTCTTAGCTTCCTAATAGTCTTTGATATGGACTTCTGGACCGATCCTGAAAGGCTCCTGTAGATCCCTGAATCTACTTTATTGACTTATTACAGATGATAAACACATATATTGTATATGTTTAGCTTTAAACTGTTGTTTTCATTGTACATGAAGAAAATCGACTTTTTATTTGATGAATAACTGATTAAAGTAAAACTGTGATTTTCTGTTTTTCAGCTGCACTTAAAAGCATAAACTTCCCTCTTTCTCTCCTTTTTGTAAATACTGTAGTTCTTAGTGTTCTTGTGTTTTTAAAGAGATTTACACACACTAACGAACCCTTACGACTTTTGATTGATTCACTGATTCCTTCCTCCATTCATTCATTCATTGTGCGAAATCCAGAGTGTTTCATATGTTGATTGTAAATCTAACCTTTAAACCTGGACTCCAGACAGAGATTTTGGTTTATTAAAAAATATCATATCATGATTTAACATAACAAGACATCACATTTAAGCAAACGTCACAGTGATATAACGTTACAAAGATGCATTGATTTAATAAGAAACGAGATTTGACCTTCTCAGGCATGATTTCACTCTGAGTGGTGATGAATCACTTTGCTTTGATGATTATGAATGATGATTAATCAGATTAAATAATGATCCCCACCCAAAGTATTAATTAGGTTTTTGTTTTTTTTTTCTTTTATTGTTTCTTCCGTTTTTTTTTTGTTTTTTTTAACTCTGTGGAACCAAAACATGGTTCTATTTTTATTCTAGAATGAGTCAGAGGGGATGCACTCACCACTCACCACTGAACATTAATAGCTTCTAATACTGTACGGAAAAATATGTTTACTAAAAACATTTTTTTTTTCATGCTCTGTTCGTCAGCCTGGGTATAGGTTGATATTATTATAACGTATTGTGTGTGTTCCACTATAAATATGATTGTGTAAATGTCCTGAACCCTCGTTTTTGTGCCTTACATCTGACTTGAATGATCACAGATAACTAGGGGCAGATCATGTGACACACACACACTCGGAGTACAAGCGTCATACAGTACAGTACATGCTGTGAGAGAGAGAGAGGTAGCTGTAGGTCGACTTGTCCGTGCCAGTCTGATAAAGCCGTCTGAGCGTTTCTCTTTACTGCTGCTATGGGCTGCTCACTAACACCACATCACTAACACCTTGTTGTTGTTGTTGTTGTTGTTTTGTTGCTGTTTACCGAAAAAGTTAAATAATGTGAAGAATGAAAATTCCCACAGTGACGAGTCTTTGTGTAATTTGTTAAATGATGATGATGATGATGATGATGATGTGGTTTAGCATGATGTAATTGGAAATTCGTGACGGCTGTGTGGTGAGATCTGATTTGAATTTATTGTCATTGATACCCCCTCAAACTTTTCGCATGAGTCTAATGCGCTTACCGGCTCTGTAAACCTGCCCTTTTACTTCCTGAAGTCCCTCCATGTTTTTTCCCCCAAAATGCCTGAACGGTCGTTTCACCTAGAGACAAAGTCAGTACAGGAAGTAGATGTACAGTACAGACCAGTCAGTAATTAAAACACACCTCCTAATTCAATGTAGTTTATTTATTGATTTATTTTCTACATTCTAGAACCATATTGGATTTTTTTTTTTAAACTTTGAAATAACACACATGGCATTAGGTCATTAAGTAACAACAACCCCACCAACAACACCACAGTCAGGTTCAGTTATTTTATGACATGATGGTCTGCTGTTGTGGAACACTATGTGCGAGAACAGCTTTTTGTGTGTGTGTGTGTGGAGTGCTTTTGTAAACCCCATCAAGCTCCATGATGAAACTGTCTCTCATGAAGACCTTCCCAAGAAAGCGAGACCAGAACGTAGCTCTGCTTACCAGCCTCAGAAATCACCAATTAACCTCAACCAGCACCTCAGATTAGAGCCGTTATGAAGCTTCACAGAGCAGAAGTAGCAGATATACATCTCAATATCAACTGTTCAGGGTAGATTATTGTGTAGTTTTGGATAAACGCCTTCAGTGTTGTTTTACAGTGTAGAAAGAAATAAACATCAGGAACGACCGTGGAGTTAAAGGGGTGTACAAACTTTTGACTGGTAGTGTGTATAGGAATGTGTCAGATAGTCAGTCAGAAATGCAGTCAATTGGTGAGACAGTGGGACAGACAGTTAGTCAGTCATTAAGTCAGTGAGACAGACAGACAGACAGACAGACAGAGAGTTAATCAATCAGTGAGACAGACTGATAGTCAGCAGTTAGACACTCGATCAGTTGGTGAGAAAAATAGTCAGAGTCAGACAGACCAGCAGTGAGACATAGAGAGAGTCAATCAGGCAGTGAGACAGACAATCAGTCAGAAAGACAGAGTCAGACAGTCAGACAGTGAGACAAATAGTCAGACAGTGAAACAGGCAGACAGTCAGACGGTGAGAAAGAGAGACAGTAAGACAGACAGTCAGTCAGTGAGACAGACAGTCAAAAAGTCAGTGAGACAGACAGTCAGTTAGACAGGCAGTCAGACAGCCACTCAGTGAGACAGATAAACAGACAGTGAGACAGGCAGTCAAACAGTCAGTCAGTGAGACAGATAGTCAGACAGTGACACAAATAAACATACAGTGAGACAGAGAGTCAGTCAGTGAGACAGATAAACAGACAGTGAGACAGTCAGTCAGTGAGACAGATAAACATACAGAGAAACAGACAGTCAAACAGTCAGCGAGACAGACAGTCAGTTAGACGGGCAGTCAAACAGTCAGTCAGTGAGACAGATAAACAGTCAGTGAGACAGTCAGTCAGTGAGACAGACAGTGAGACAGACAGTCAGACGTTTCCTCAGACTCTTCAGTCAGACAGCCGATGTTTTAAGTTTTCCGCAGCATTTCATTGAGCTTCACTGAACCTTGTTTGTCTTAAACGTTTTGCCTTGTGTGGAGCGGATTAGCATGTATTTTTTTCCTGTAAGGTCCTTCTCCTTCATCTCCCGGCAGCGCTGGAAGCTTCCCGCGCTCCTCTCCGTGCTCTGCATATCACAGACAATTCTAACAGTAGAGTGAGCGCTCTCTGAGCTCGTCCTCTGAAGAAGCTGCTGTGTGATCCACCGGCTCGGCGCTCACAGCGAGTGTGTTATTCATGCTCATTGATGAAGGTCTGCTGTTGGGAGATATGAGTGCAGGCGGAGAGAACGCTTTCAGCCGGCCGTGTTGTGAAGCTGTGGCCTCGGCGGGAGAGAGAGAGAGAGAGAGAGAGAGACTGAAGAGCCCATCCATGCTGATGCTAAATTGGTTTCAATGAGGTTCTGTGCTCTCTGGGCCTCGGCCTCCGTCCTCCATTGGAGAGGCAGGAACTCGGCTCTCTGCTTTTGTGTGTGTGTGTGTGTGTGTGTGTGTGTGTGTGTGTGTGTGTGTGTGTGTATACACACACTTTAACTCTCTCCTGGAGATGCGTGATGACCCGCTGTCAGGGAAAGTCTGCTTTCTCCTGCTGTTACAGCAGAGCTGTTGGAGTGGGTGGGTTAAGTGATGATATCATACCCATATTAGGGCTGATGGAGCGAACAAAAGGATCAGATTATTGTAATACCATACGTGATAGAATTACAGTTTGTAGGCTTGCTGTCAATTTTTACGAACAATTCAGGAGTGTTAAATAAAAAAAAAAAGTTCTTTCCTTTATTATGGCTAAAAATATGTGTATTATTTGTATATATTTCTCATTAACCGTAGTTAATTAAGTATTGTATTTTTACCATCAAATTATCTGTTAAAAAGAAAAAAAAATCATGACGTCCGTAATATTTTAGAAATCATGAGTACTTTTTGATGTAATAAACACTGGTTTTTCTATCTAATTCTAGTTTTTCCATTAAAAAAAATAGTCATAAATGTTTAAAAAAAAAATTACTTTAAAGATTTTGTGACGCCAAACTTCAGGTCGTCTCCATACAAGCGGGAAATGAACATCATTGATCAGCACCTGATGTGTTCAGGACGAGAGAGAGAGAGAGAGCGAGAGAGAGCTTATCATGCACTTGCGGGTTCATAAAGACAGTAAATGTACATTTAACAAAAGCAATAATAATAATAATCATTTTGTTAGAAAGTGTTAAGTTTCTCCATGTACAGAGACTTTTGGAGCGGAGCGTCCTGTATAAATTGTGAGAGCATTAAAGGAAAGCTCTAATTATATCTAATTATATTATAATAGAGAGAAAGAAACCGAACTGTTCGTCAGTAAAAGTTTAAAATATTGTGTTTAATAACGTATGAAGCTCAAGAGGACATGATGTTAAAAACACATGCAGAAGAAGAAAAAAAAAGCAAAACCATGTGTCATGAACTTCGGCCTTTAAAAACACAATTCAAGTCTCACTTTTGTTCTCTAAGCTTCTAACCAATCATAGACAAGCGCGAGTTCATGTGACCAATCATGATCCAGAAGGCGGGATTTCTTAACCTCATACAAGCTTGCTAACAGTTGATCTGCAATCGTTCTTTATAATTATTTCAGTAATCATCATTAATTCCCATAAATCACTGACATATGTGCGTCCATGTGGTTCAGACTGACGCTGAGGTTTAATGATGAATAAATATTGTGCCAAACTGCACAAAAAACGCAACGATTACTGTAAGGCCCGCCTTCATGCTCTAGGTTTCGAAACCATCATGGAAGAGAACAAATTCTCCAAACCCATCATAATGCAGCAGGTGCGCTTTCTTTCTTTTCTCCCATCCCCCTATCGCCCCCTTCCCCCGGTCACGGAACACTGGAACAGCGCAGGACAGTGAGGAGGAGATCCGCTGTACTGACTTCACTGCTTACGTACGTTACACTTTTACTGAACGTCTGTGGAAGGTCTACACCATCGGGTTTTAGACAGCAATGTACTGTATTTTGTCTTGTTTAATGTTAAAATAAGGGTTCGATTCCCTCCTCAGGTGTGTGTGTGTGTGTGTGTGTGTGTGTGTGTGTGCATGTTCCCCCAGTGTGCGTGCATGTTCTTGTCTCAGGTACATATACAGCGACACCTCGGGATATGAATTTAATCCTGCTCCGGTGACAAGTTCTTTAAACTCAAAGGCGTAAGTTCGTATTATGAAGCGCATCGTCCCATAGGAAGTAATGTAAACACGGATAATCCGCTCCAGCCGCCCAAAAATATTACAATATTACTAATTTCAAACCCTGTAATCATATTTATTTGCATATAACAACAATCCAAACATTTGGAAAAGACATGTAAATGAAGTAAAATATGAAATAAGTAAATAAACATTAAACCTCACTTAACCTTAATTTATGCTTCCTCTCGGCACCGAGTGCTTTAAAAACCCAACTGGAACCCATCATAATGCAGCAGGTGCGCTTTCTTACCCGCTCACAGAGCCTAGGTTACAATTTTGCTGTATTTTTATTTCATTCTTTGATATAATTTGATTTAATTCTCACACATCTTGTTTTTTCAATCGTTTTGGATTGGCCTTGAATCTAAATGTGTCTGAACCAAATCATATCAGTTGCTGTTTCGGCTGCTCCTATCAAGAGGCCAGGTTTCACACCGGAGGCCCTTCCCTTACACAACCCTCCCGTTCCATTGGGGCTGCACGCAGCGGCTGGGTGGTGAGGGGTGTGACACACGCCCACCAACGACAACGACGTGGCTCGAACCCGGATGCTCAGATCCCCAGAACAACACGCTTTAGCTTTAGCGGCCTGAGCTCCCCCTCCCACCAAACACCCCTCCCATCCCCCTATCCCCCCCCCCCCTGGTCACGGTCGCGCTGAATCCGAATTGTATCCGCGCCGAGCTGTATCAACGAGTCGTTCTGTATCAACGCTGAACTGGAGAGTATCAGTGCTGAATAGAATCGCAGGAGTGCTGAACTGAGTCGGTTGCTGTCAGAGCAGTACTGAAATGAAGCCTGATAGACGTTACTGTCGAGCTGTTTCACTTTTGTATTGTATACGATACTGTACGAGTCGTGACACGTAGCATATCTTCTGAAAGTCCGAGTTTCACACCTCAGTGAATATAAAACTTTCAGTATTAAAATATAGCAGTAAAGGGGTGAAGTGATGAGTCAGACATGACAGAAACTTTTCTTTCTTATTGGGTTTTATTAAACGACTCCGCACACTGGAACACTGGAACAGCGCAGGACAGTGAGGAGGAGATCCGCTGTACTGACTTCACTGCTTACGTATGTTACACTTTTACTGAACGTCTGTGGAAGGTCTACACCATCGGGTTTTAGACAGCAATGTACTGTAATTTGTCTCGTTTAATGTTAAAAGAAGGGTTCGATTCCCTCCTCAGGTGTGTGTGTGTGTGTGTGTGTGTGTGTGTGTGTGTGTGTGTGCATGTTCCCCCAGTTGTCTCAGGTACATATACAGCGGCACCTCGGGATATGAATTTATTTAATCCTGCTCCGGTGACGAGTTCTTTAAGCTCAAAGGCGTAAGTTCGTATTATGAAGCGCATCGTCCCATAGGAAGTAATGTAAACACGGATAATCCGCTCCAGCCGCCCAAAAATATTACAATATTACTAATTTCAAACCCTGTAATCATATTTATTTGCATATAACAACAATCCAAACATTTGGAAAAGACATGTAAATGAAGTAAAATATGAAATAAGTAAATAAACATTAAACCTCACTTAACCTTAATTTATGCTTCCTCTCGGCACCGAGTGCTTTAAAAACCGAACTGGAAGCGTCTCCCTTTTCTTCTTGCTAACATTCTTAGGATCCATGCTGCTGTGTCTTCACTAAATATTGCACGAAAATGCAAAGAAACCCCACAAACAAATACGTAACGCACTGACGCAAACCAGTTTTGAGCGGCCCGCGGACGTACGCACGCCTTTGTTTCGGCCTGAATGCGGAAAATGCTTCGTATGCCGAGGAAATTTCCTTCAAGTTTCTGTTCTTAAGGCGAGAATTTGTGAGGCCGGGTGTTTGTACGCCGAGTTACCCTGCGTTTAATCCTAAGTGGAATAAACGTGTGATATCAGCTCGGTTTAAGGCTTAAATCCATGTTTTTGTTGCACAGTTTCGTACATAACAATCACACTGGCGGTTAATTATTCACCCTGATTTTTTTTTGTTGGGTATAAAATTTCAAGTGAAATGGTGTGACTCGAGATGAACCTGGTCCTCCTCTCAGACGTATGAACTACACGCAGACGATTCGAACAATCTGAAACCGATTCTCCCGATAAGGACCAGCATGGAAACCGAATAAGTTTCTATAGCACGGACGGATCTCTTGACAAACCTAAACATCACTCTGTCTCTCCAGTAGCGTGGACGGCTCATCTCTGCGACCTTCACATGAGCACTAGTCAAAACACACCAGCAGATAAACACACACTTCATCGTTATTATTATCATCACCGAGACCTTTCAGAACTTTGTAGACGTTTCTTACAGCTCGTAATCCCGCGCTCTTTTTATTCCATAAAATAAGCGTGAGACATGAAACTTGTGACCTCTGGTTCCGAGCTCGTATCGCTCCACGCCCACAGCTCGGAGAGAGAGAGAGAGGGGGATTCTGGGAAGGCAGCGGGGCCTGAGCGGCGGAGAGCGGGAACAAACGCGGCCTGTGCTGCTGTGATGGAGAGTTCCTCCTACGCGCGCTGCAGAGGTGGAGTGTGGTATGCGACGCTCCCAGCAGCTCAGGAGCCTGACAGGCGCTCTCACACTCGCCTCTCACCCATACACACACACACACACACACACGCACACACACATTTCTGTCATCCTCCGCCGCGACATGCTGCATTCGAGTCCAGCTGCGTCGCCGTCTCATACATGTGCGGGAGGGTGTGACCAGCAGAATATCACATCACGTTAGATTTACCGATTTCAAAAGTTTAATAATGCATTTTTATTTTATTAATCACAATTTTAAAATACTCAGATTTACTTGGATTATAAATGCTTTAATGTTACAATGTTGAAATGCATGACCAACTGGTTAGAGGAAAAAGATGATGCAGTTTTATAATATCTCCAACATTAACATTTACAAATGTTAAATTAAAATCTCTCGAATGGGACACTGGGTTGGGACTCGAACCCATATCCTCAGATCCCAAAATCATCAACCTAGAGCCTGAGCCGCCTGAGCCGCCGCTCACACACCTTACATTTAATGTATTCTTGTAAAAATGTTGTAGTTTCCCTTGAAGGTTGCTCGCGCACACAACACAAGGTTTTATCCATCTGGAAGTTTTTTATGATGATCATCCGCCTGGTAACCGCGCTGAAACTATGGGAAGCCATTAGGGTCAAACTTGGTCATGTGATTAATTAGTACGTTAAAATGTCCAGATGAATCACATACTTTAACGCATTAAAAGCGACGGCTAATTACTCATTACAACACAAAATGTTTCCTGAAATCTCTTGTCTGTACGTTTCCTCCAAACCTAGCGTGGAGAATATGATGTTCTCTCACGCCCTCCTTTGTAAGTCGACTGACCCCTGGTTTGGGAATTCCTGCTTTCGGAAAGCTCGTGTCCATTAGTCATGTTTTTATTCCATTCATGAGCGCGCGTTCATGTGGGAGATCGCCGGGGTTAACTAGCCAGAACGTCATGATCGGATGCTGTGCAGCACTTTTATAACTCTGGTCAGTTTTTAATGTTTGAAATATTAATCAGATATAATTATCTCTGTCTGCTTACTAACTTATTTTTGTCACACTCTGTCCACTGTCCACCCAGACTGAAATCAGATTAGTGACAGGAAGAATACGTCAGTACAGTCGACTTCACACTAACTCCCCTATCTGCGTTTCTATCACTCTTTCCCTTTGTCATGTTCCACCCTGTTGCTTTGCCGCCTCCTCACTTTTTTTTTTCCCTCTGTCTCTGTCTCTCTCTCTGTCTCTCTCTCTCTCTCTCTGTCTCTCGTCTCAGGTCATGGCGGCGACTTTGCCCAGGACTCTTGGCGAGTTGCAGCTCTATCGCATCCTGCAGCGGGCCAACCTGCTGTGCTACTACGACGCCTTCATCCAGCAGGGCGGCGACGACGTGCAGCAGCTGTGCGAGGCCGCTGAGGATGAGTTCCTGGAGATCATGGCGCTGGTGGGGATGGCCAGCAAGCCGCTGCACGTCCGACGCCTCCAGAAAGCCCTGCGCGACTGGGTCACCAACCCGGCGCTGTTTAACCAGCCGCTCGCTTCGCTTCCTGTCTGCAGCATCCCCGTCTATAAACTTCCAGACGGTCCAGTGCTGCCCGTCAAAGTTCCCAAAACAGACCCGCCGAAAACCGAAGCGGGCAGCGGGAGCTCCTCGGCCACCGCCTCGCCACTGCAGAGCGGCAACGAGCCGCGGTTCTGGGCCGAGCGGAGTCTCTCGCCGGCCGAGCTCGGCTCGCCCTCGTCCCCGCTGCCACGCGACACCCTCGAAGCGCTCGACATCGCCGCCGTGCAGGCCGTCTGCGAGTGCGTAGACAGGATGGCGCGGGCGTTGCCGAAAAGCGACCCGGCGGAGCTGAGAGAGCAGCTCAAGGCCAACAAGAAGCTCGCCAAAATGATCGGCCACATCTTCGACATGAGCGACGACGACCCGCGCCGCGAAGAGGAGATCCGCAAATACAGCGCCATCTACGGACGCTTTGACTCCAAGAGGAAGGACGGCAAGCACCTGACACTCCACGAGGTTGGCGGCGATTCATTTTATATAACAGCAGCTCGGACAGTAGCGCAGGTTTATATTAACGCACACGCGCTAATAATTTATCGTTTCTATAGCAACAGTAGGGAACGTAATCCAATTAAAGTAAGGAGATTAAGTTTATGGAACAGCCACCGCTGATTATTTCACTGTAACAGCAAAACATTCCTCATTTTACAGCAAACTATATTGAAATGTTGAAAATTAAACGTATGAACTCGACGACCTCGACCTCTGAACTTTAGGCCACGCCCAGAAATACGTTCTCCTCGGGCTGCTTTTGTCTCTGTGACATTGTGCTTTTTGTGTTATGTTTATAAATCATTGTGAGACAGAAACCACATCAGCGAGTCTGGGCAGGTCCACGCAGCCGTTACTACGCTCGTAGCTTTTGTGCTAATGTGTGTGTGTGTGTGTGTGTGTGTGTGTGTGTGTGTGTGTGTGTGTGTGTGTGTGTGTGTGTCTAAGTAAGCATTTTTTATTTTTTCATATACACATATATCTGAAACGCTGTGTAACACGTCTGTCCCGCAGCTGACGGTGAACGAGGCCGCAGCGCAGCT
>QMIH01000356.1:214277-236023 GCA_003987875.1 Clarias batrachus | reverse complement strand
ATATTTATCTGTGGTCTAATCACAACTTGAGTCGATCGTGATACGCGGCTATGCTAATCGTGATGCTAATCATGATCCGCCTCTGGTGTGTGAGACTCGTCCTCGTTGCTTACCCTCGTACAGCGGTGCAGAGAAGTGAAGAGCATGTTAAGTGCTTTTGTAAGTAACTGTCAGTACGTCTGATAGTGAGAGTGATGGGACACCCTTAAATTGGACCAGAAAAAAAAGCATGTAGGCGTGTGTTTACTGTGGCTTCCGATTGCATGAATTCCTGCTTGACTGTCTTAGTTATTTAAAGGTCCCATATGTTACTATTTCTTTAACACAAGTCTCAGAGCTCTCCCGTAGTGTGTGTGTGTGTGTGTGTGTGTGTCAGTTCTCCAGCTGAAATACTGCTCATTTTCATTTTCATACCTTTTATTTCCCTCCTTTTCCATATGCGCCGTTTCAGTGGCTAATGTAAATGAGCTCCTCCGGTAGCCACGCCCCTTTCAGAGAGCAGCAGAGCTGAGCAGCAGACCAGGGGAGGCGCTCTTCTTGCTGTGCTGCCTGCCAATGTGTGAATTATTTAAGACAGCGCCACCTCCAGGATTATAAAGGGAACAGCAACATTTTACCTTAATATATACCTTTAGAAATAACTTCAGGAAATCCATTATGGAGCAGGTGAGAGCGGTGACACACTGATAGCCACACGGATCGTGATACGTAACCGAATCTTTTTTTTCCCATCTCTAATAAGATGCCACATTGAGGAAGTTTGATAAATTCAAATTTATTTGAGCTAAATCATTTTAACGCCTTAAAGCAGCGTTTCCCCCTAGTGGGCCGTAAGGGTATTGTAGGTTGGCCGCGAGACCTTTAACTACTAGCAAGTAGTTAAAAAGAAAAAAACATATTTAAAATTTTGTACTTAGGTTTCAAATTCCCGTAAAATATTCCAGATTATATATTTATGTTTAATAAGGACTAATAAAGCAAATCCATGGGATTTCAACACCATCATACTCTAATGAGTGACTGAGTAAATCCTGGAGTTAAATAAATACAAAAATGAAGCACATGGTTTCTCTTCTTTGACTCATGTACATGAGTGTCATTTATTCTGAAAAGGTTTCCGTCCACAAGTCATGTAACATTAAGCATTATTAAGAGACATCCTGATATCGTGTCCCGTCGTCTAGACGATCACAGAAGACTGTGAGCTCATGTATGAGGAAGAGGGCGGATAGCGCTTTCATCACAGCGTGTTATGACAAACTGCTGTATCTTGGAGGAAGCATGTGTTAGCGGTTTGTATGAGTTGTTTAGTAAAGATTGGACCTTTATCGAATCAAATACGTCACTGAACAGAGCAGGAATTCACGGAGGAGTTTCTTCTTCCTCACGTATTTCCTAGAAATGAAGAAAGTGAAAGTAAAGGTCAGGGGAAAACGAGAGCGTTGGAGGAATCTGTCAGGATTGATGGAACGCCCACCTGAAGGAGATGTGTTAAGGAGCCGTTGTTGCGTCGTCGTTGTTGTCGCCGGTGGTTGTGTTGATGGTTTGGCAGCTTGCATCACCTGCGCCTCTCTCTCTCTCTCTCTCTCTGTTTCTCTCTCCCTTTTCATTCCGACGAGGCTCATCTGGCAGCTGTGTGCGGAGGTGGACGGGTGGGAGTCAGGAGGAGGAGGAGGATGATTATGATGGTGGTGAAGGTGATGATGGGGGAAGGGTTTGTGCTGAATTGAACTCTGTGTACTACCTATAATCTAATTACAGCACGGACGACCTCGACACAGCCAATTAAAAAGCAGAGAGTCTGGTATTAAAACCGTGAAGGTCCTCAGGCTGATGATCTGCCAGGACCTGAGGTCAGACCAAACCTTCTGCTGACTCTGCTGATTATTACCGCGAATAATGTTTTATTATTAACGAGCCTGCACGCACCCTTGCTTGTGTTCAGTGTTAGAGTGTGTGTGTATGTGTGTGTTCAGTATTAGGGAGTGTTAAGAGAGAGAGAGAGAGTGTGTGTGTGGTCGAGGAGTTTATGTGTGTGTGTGATCTTTGTGATGGCTGTTGAGGGAGTTTCCTGCTGACCGGCGCTGTGTGAACAGACCGCTCCTCCACCCCATTCCACTGAATCCCTCCTTCATCACTTCCCACTGCCTCCTCATATCCCAGCATGCACTCTGCCTCCTCATATCCCAGCATGCTCTTTGAGTGGGCGTGCGGGATGTGCAGAGAGAGAGAGAGATGAGGAGGGAAAGAGGAGGAGGAAGTGATAGATAGGGGAGAGGAATAGAAAGGGTGGAGTGAGAAGGAGAAAGCAAGAGAGAGAGAGAGAGAGAGAGAGACACACAGACACACACACACGCTCATTCACACCTAGGGACAATTTAGAATAGCCAGTCCACCTACTGGTGTGTGTTTGGACCGTGGGCGGAAAGTAGAGAACCCGGAAGCTGAGAAAGTCTTTTGAAGACACTCTATAAAAACGTCCTGAGGTGTGGAGTTTTCGTACTTCTGCTTCTAACCTGCCTGTAAGGGGAATCCGTGGCTCCGGGGTTCTACACAGAACCCGTAAGAGTTCCACGTCCGCAATGACGGACAAACCAGAGACGCTTCTGTGTGCGAGAGTTTTCAAAAACAGGTCTAAATAATCTAAATTTCACCCCCACTTACAGTGATTATCCAGAGTGACTCCTCATAAACGCCTGTGTGTGTGTGTGTGTGTGTGTGTGTGGGGTGGCTTTTGTCACATCTATCCCTCTATCTATCTGTATGCATATTTCTGTTTATCTTTATCTTTCATGTACATTTATGATATACGGTATTTAAAATGAAGTTCAAAGAAATTTTGAAAAAATGATGATTTCAGAGTCTCATATAACGCAAATGTATAGTACGTGTATGTGTGTGCACGCACATGTGAGTGTGTGCGCGTGTGTACGTGTATGTGCATGTGTGTGGCGTGTGCGTGCGTGCGTGTGTGTGTGTGTGTGTGTTACCTTGCTCTGCCCTCAGGTTATTTTTTTTTCAGTTTCTGTTCTAGCAGTAATTACAGTATAAAGAGCATTGAGATCAGACGGCGAGTGTTCGGTATTTGATGGATTTCACAGTTGTGGTCGGCGTTGTTGATGTCATTGTGTACGTTGTTTTTGATGTCACTGTTGATGTCGGTGTTGTTGTCGTTGCTAGGTGGACTGTGTTGATGTGTTGAAGCAGATATGGACGGTGTGTTCACACTAATGCAGTACAGGGTGGGGAGAGTTTAATGTCACATTTATAATAGTGTGTCTATGTGTGTGTGGGTGTGTGTGTGTGTGTATGGGTATGCGCCCATGTAGGTGAGAGGCCACTCAATCTACGCGTGACAGGACAAAGGGGCGGAGCTTTAGATGGAGACACACCTCTGGGAAAACAGCTGGCCAATGAGCTGAAGAGACATCACCAGGCCAGCGCTGAAGGCAAGGCAGCGGTCGCCACAGGTGTGTGTGTGTGTGTGTGTGTGTGTGTGTGTGTGTGTGTGTGTGTGTGTGCAGAAACGTTACAGACACTTAACTGCAGACGTACATGTAAAACATCTGCGGGGGATTTCAACATCCAAACATGTTGAATCTTAACAAGAAAACAATGCAAATGTTGATATCCTGTGGGTGTGGCCTAATATTATAATTAACCACCTTTCCATGACTCCGCCTTCCATAATACTCCAGGAACCACAGTACAATATAGAGTTATACATTAGATAAAACAGATTCCATCAATAGAGTAGCATTTGCTCAGTAGGTTAGCTTATTTTCTAGGCTAGGTTATGCTAGATGCTACGTTACCTAGTGTGTTACCGCTGATAGATTTCAGTCACTAGATTAGCCTTCACTTAAAATATTAGCTTTCATTCACTAAATTAGCTTTCACTCTGAAGTTAGTTTTCATTCAGTAGTTAGCATTCACTTGCTACATAGCTTTAACTCGCTATGCTAGATTTTACCCACTTAATTAGCTTTCACTTAAAAGATTAACTTTCACATTCACTACATTTACTTGTATAGCGTTTACCTTTTCTACATTTTCCTATGCTAGGTTAGCTGTGACTCAGCAATTCAATATCTTCAACATGCCAGGTTTTCACTTGTTAGATTAGCTTCGACGCACTAGATCAGCTTTCACCTGCTAGCTTTTCACTTACCAGGTTAGCTTTTACTCAGTAGTTAGCGTTCAATGCTGTAGTCGGCTTTACTCTCTAGGTTAGCTTTCACTCAGTTAGCATTAGCATTCACTTTGTCAGCTGGCATTCTCTCGCAAACGATCATTAACAAAGCTTAGTATTTGCACGCTGGTTAGAGATAGAGTTTCAGGTTAGCATTCCTTTGCTAATTATACAGTGGCTAACACAGCGACGGGAGCGTCAGGTTTAGCTTTTGCTAAAGTTCTTCACATGCTGATGAAACAGTCATGTTTTTGAGTTTAGAGATCTGTAAGTACTTTCAGGCACAGAGCACCACGCCCTGGCTGACACCCCGTCTTGTTTTTTCTTTGTTTTTATTTGCAGAGAACGGCAGCGGAGGCGAGGCGAGTCCCTGCGCTCTCAACCTCTCCGAAAAGAAGGCCATCAAATGTGAACCCGAGGACTCCAGATAGCAGACCAGACCTCCGTTTTAGTTTTATCTCTTTTTCTTTTTTTTTTATTTCAACTTTGATGATGAACTGTCGTCTGTCCGTGAATACTAAAGGAGCACAACTACAGTAGAGCCTTAATAACCAACGTTGCCTCAGATTTCCTTTATTTGATTTTTTTCTTCTTCTTCTTCTTCTACTTCTTCTTCTTCTTCTTTTTTTAGCCAAAGCACCTAGAGCCCTTATTTTCTTTCCTGGATAGATTAACAGAATTTTGTGTTGTCAGTGATTGTAAATGCAACAACCCCGCCTCCTCTCTCTCTCTCTCGCTCTCTCTCTCTGTCTCTCTTTCTACCATTAGGCGTGGACCGTAACGTCCGCTGGTTGTACATAAATTTGTTGATACGTGGAAAATGTTCAGATGTTATTTAAATACACTTTGTGTGTGTGTGTGTGTGTGTGTGTGTGTGTGTGTGTGTGTGTGTGTGTGCACGCGTGTGTGTGTGTATCTACAGTATATGAATGCATGTCGTGTCACAAGCTGATTGTTCCAAACATCAAAGACAAGCACAAACGCCATTGTTCTTTATTCCCTCGTATAATAAAGGAACAGTGTAACTATCAGGTAGAGGCGTGTATCAGGACTGAGCTAGAAAAACACGCTATCAGATATGATGTTCGCGAGACGAAGAACTAGCATAAGCACAAACCATACGTTCGCACTAGCAGGAGCTTGGAGTCTCGGTTGTGGGTGTGGCCTACCCAGTGTTCCAAGGAGAAATGCTAGTAGCTACAGTGTGTATATATGGAGGTTTGTAAGGCTAGCTAGGTTAACTTGTTACTGTCTTGGCGTCATGCAAGCAAACAGCAAATAGTAACTAACGAGATTTGTTGCTTCACCGGGAAAGGTCTTCTTTTTGAAGACCGATCCTTTAACTAGTTAGCTTTAGTAGTGTATAGGGCCGATATTTTAAAAAAGAAAGAAACATGACCAAGTCAATATAAAGAAAATATACCGAGACCAGCCTCAGGTCATACAGCCCTAACTGTCATTAGCATCGTTCTTTTGCTAGGTTAGCTTTCACTCACTCAGGAAACTGTTGTTCCCTTGCTTGGTTTCACTCACAGTGTTAGCTTTATTACCTATTACTCTCTGTGTAGATTAGCTTTTACTCACCATGTTAGCTTCTCTAAGAATTGTTCTCTTGCTAGGCTAGTCTTTATTCACAGTGTTAGCTTTAGCAACGCCTGCTGTCTTGCTAGGTTAGCTTTTGCCCCAAACGTTAGTTTCTCTAACTTTTAATCTTGCTAAGTTTGTTTTCACTCACAATTCCTGGTTCGTTAACTGCCGCTCTCTTGCTACTGTAGGTTACCCATCACTCACGATATCAGCTTCTCTTATAATTGTTCTTCACTCCTGATGAAACTTGCTACTGTAGGTTAGCGTTCACTCTTAAGGTTGCTAAATTAGCTTCCTCTTACAGTGTTACTTCAATAAATATTCTTCTGTTGCTAGGTTAGTTTTACTAATGACTTTAGCTTAAGTAGCTACCGCTCTCTTGCTAGATTAGCTTTCTCTTACAGTGTTAGCTTCTCTAAATATTCTTCTCGTGCTAGGTTTGATTCATTAATGATGACTAATGAATTCATCACTAATGAATCCTCTTCTAGGACTAGATGAAGTTATGATGGTTTGTACTGTAATTGGTGCAAAAATAAACGCTTGCCGTCTCTTCATCGCTCGCTAGTGTGAACGTAAGGTGTGCCACTTTTATGCCCTCTTAGTAAGTATAACTGCTTATCTTGCTCAGGGTGGTTTAAACGACTAAATTTACTTAATTACATGACTTTATTACAAGGTTGAGAAGTGGATACAATAAGTTTGGAACAAAAAATAATAATGACATTATTACTACTACTAATCATAAAAATACGCAAGAGCTAAAACAGCTCACATGTCTGATATCAGGTCTGATATCAGGTACTGATTAATATGAAATAGACCTCTGCAGGTTCAGTCTGTAACGAGTTATCGTGATATTGTTTTGTTTTTTTAAACGTTGCGCTTGTTAGCTAAAAAGCTGAAGAGTCGCGTCGACCTTCAGCCAAGCTGTGTACGTAATCTAGTGTAGAGCGTAACATACCAAGTGTGTAGTAAGTAGTAGAGCAATACCGACTAGCTGTTGTTAATAAACCGGTGTGTGTGTGTGTGTGTGTGTGTGTATGGGTGGGTTGTTTACTGTACAGTGTGTGGTGTACTAGTGTTAGAAATAGTCTTAGATTCAGCTGGTGTATTCATGTAACTTATATGCACTAGTGTTGGACTTTAAAATGCATTTTTATACAACTTTCATCTTTTTATCTTTTTTTTTCTTCTTACCATCCCTACCAGCTCGTGTTGTAGGTTTTCCTGACAGACGATCAGGTTTCCCGCAGTCGTGTGTGTGTGTGTGTGTGTGTGTGTGTGTGTGTGTTTGTGTGTGTGTGTGTATGAGTGTGTGTGTATGAGTGTGTGTGTATTTTTTAATGAATACCTCTGTGAGAATAACCGACTGACCCTCATGTCCAGATGTGTTTTTTTGTTTGTTTGTTTTTTAAAGCACAGAGTGGAGAAATTATCTGTACTATTTATTTTTATACGATTACTTTATGCAAAATGTTCTTAATTTAAGTGCCATTTAATTTTTTTTTTATTATTTTCTTTTTAAGAGGATATGGTTATGGTTGAATGCAAAGTTTGTGCACCCATATGTATTAGGTCTCACATTTTCGTGGTTTGTACAAAAACAACAACAACAAAAAATTATAACCAGGTCATTTTTGAAAAAAAAAAATTGTAATGTTTTTTTTTTTTTTAAGACTGTATGCACCCTGTGATCGCGGTCACGTCCTCTGGAAAAGGTTTTGGATGCACTCAAATAGCTGTTAATAAGGTTTAAAAAATTTTTTAATAGGATTTCTGGAAATAATAATAATAATAATAATAATAATAATAAAATAGCCAAATAATGAGGCAGAAAAAGAGAGAAAGAGTTCAAAGTGACGCTCTCTTCACCATTTTATCAATGATCTTTGTGCTGTGGTGCTTTTAGGAGACTCAGCAGAAATCTGGAGATTTTATGACTGATTCGATGTTGGTTCTAGACTGAACTGTAGTAAACGCTACTGAACCTGTACTGTTCTTGTCCCTTGGTGTGGAACCCATTTTCACATTTACTGCCTTTTACTTAAGCTTCACTAAACATCAACAAAAAAAGGCTATGCCAAATTTGTGCATTATTTAAAAGATGCATTATATCCATGTAAAAGATACAGGTACAAAAGTTAAAGTGTACCAGTTCAGTGACATCAAAAGGTTTCATCCAAGTTTAGTACCCTTCTCTTTCTTTTCCCCCCTTAGGAGTGTAGGAGGTAACCACATAGGGGAAACCATCAACGAAAATAAACATATACTAAAAACAAAACAAAAAGTTTTTTTTTTGTTTTTTGTTGAGGTTTTTCATGTTTTGCACCAAAAAAATTGTGGACTGAAAAAACGTGAGGGGCACAAACTTTTGCACTCAACTCTCAAATCAGTCGTGCAGGTCATTCTGAATGATCTGATAGGATTTTAGACATGTGTTAATCATTGATAAGTGAGGAATCGACTTTGAATCAGTGTCACACACACATGCGCGTGCACACACACACACACACACACACACACACACACAGATCAGGGGTGTCAAATCTGCGTTTTTTGATAAAACTCAAGTAGACTCAGTTGAAATCTCAGAAAAACCAGGAGCTCTGTTGTGCCACTAGGGGGCAGAAGAGAGCACTTGACAAACATGTGCTAAATGCATGTATAGCTAGCTAATAAAATTTCTGCTGTAACCATCGGGCACATACGATATCATGTTTAATGATACACTTGTCTCGGCTGCGATCCGATTTCCACGATCGCTTTGTTTGCGAACGATGATGTGGAATAGTAAAAGCTTCAGCTCTATGAACAAATCGATTAATTTCAGTCGAAACACGGATCCGGGTCTTCGGCTCGTCTCACCGATATCGCTAACAGACGTGTTGAAGTTTTGTTCACAAAAAAAGGTTTTGTTTTAGTTTGTAAATTCAATTAAAAACTATTCTGACTGTAATCTTTCATGACTGGAAATGAATTGTAATTGAAGACTCTTTCAATTCTATGGAAAGGTTAAGGGGGTGAATACTTACGCAGATGTTGTGGCTATAGTTTGTATAAATAATAATTTATTTCTTTTTTTTGACACCCCTGATCTGGACTTTAGCATTGTTAAAGTGAGATTTAAACACTTGTTTTGCCTTATTTTGTATGGTTATGATTATATCAAAACAAAACTAAATGAGGTACTAAACGGTACCCTTTCTTGTGCCTGGGGCGGTACCTTTAGTACTCGGCATTTACATGGATATTTGTGCTATTACATGGATGGAGGTGCGATTAAGCATCGCTTGTTAAACGTACAGTACGCTACATCACATTAACGGTACCATCACGTCAGTACAGACAGGTACAGTTAGTACCCTTGTCTCTGAGAGAGTATGCCTGATCCAGGTGATTTTTATTTTGCAGATGCATTCAGGCTCAGCATTTAACCTTTAAGCTAGCTGAGCCTGGTAGCTTCTTCGATGAAATCTTACACGTGTGTGTATGTGTGTGTGTGTGTGTGATGTTTTCCCCCTCTGATGCATGGAAAGTGATCTGCATGGAGATTGTATGTAATTACATTGAGATAGGCAGAGACATTTGATAAAAATGGAAAGAACAGTAAAAGACACACACACACACACAGATCTGATTAGTTTATCAGTAACGCTGATACACACACAGCCTATATACCAGTACCTATAGTTCACAGGATATGTCGAAGCTCCTACTCTTGCCCACTTTTTTTTTTTCTTCCTGTCCTTTAAAGACAGCGATCTGTGTCGCCTCTGCTCCTGCTTTGTAGAATAGAAAAGGGGGGGAAAGAATGCATTCAAGATTGTGGGATGAAAAGTTTTTGTTTGTTTTCCTAAAAAAAAAAAATTAATGAGTAGAGGCTTTGTTCTCATCTTTATTGTGACGGAGTTCATGATTCATCATTAGGATATGCAGTAGTCATTCACCTCTTGTTTTGTAAACACTAATATATTTAATTTGTTATACAGCACACGAACATTAAACTCTATTTTTTTGAAATATGACTGTGTTTGCCTGCTTTCTTCACTTTAAACATGAATTCATGACTTTACATAAAGAATTCATTTTATCTTCATATACTGTGTATATATATGTATATATATACACACAAGTACAATATTTATTATATTTATATTATATATTTATTATGTCTGCATTGTGTACAAGATACACTGAATACAATAAATGAATAAATAACATTACAGAAGAATATCTGCATGCCTGTAAAGGAAGCGACTATTACATGACAGACCAGTTTTCAGATGGAAAAAAAAAAATCAATTACGTCGACTCCTGGGTTTTGCATGAAACTAGAAAGGAGCGAGTGTGACGAAGTTACCAGAAGAACTGATATTCTCCAGCATGCTCAGTAAAACCTAACAGCTGTTTTATTTAGAATACTGCACACATCTGTATCGAACACCACCGCTTATGTTCAAGCCAAGAGTTTCCACACCAAATATCGACCGTTTATTGTTCACGTTATCACTTAATGCTTTTTCTAGACGTTTCTTTTAATGTAGAAAAATGATTTGTATGATTTTGATTGCATATGGCTTTTGTTTGGATGTTCCCAAGACTTTTGCACAGTACTGTAAATAATGAAACAGCTGTTAGGTTTTACTGAGCGTGCTGGAGAATATGAGTTTATCAATTTACAAAGTGAGCGAACAGAAGAAGAATCGACCAGTATAAATTCTTACATTTGCACAAAGTCAGGGATTTTTTAGGATGAGAGTCAGGTGTGTGATTAACCAGTTACACCAAGCAGGTGCCAAACATCGCCAGTTTCATATTTTATATTTTTTATACTGTATGTATATTTGAAATACAGTCATTAACCGTAACAGAAACAGCTGTGTATGTTTAAAAAAAAATGGATGAGGTAAACCGGGACTTGGGATGGACGCTCTGGTGAATGAAGGTGTAAAAGCGCTTGACATTTACAGAAGACTTCACGCACAGTACGGTGATGAGACGCTCAGCCGCAGTGAAACATTCAGCGAGTGGAAAACGCCTGATCCTTGAAAATCGACAGCGCCAACTTTCGGAAGAGTGTGAACTGTACACGCAATCAATCACCAGCACCACTCGCACGTTACTGGAGCTCGGCTGGGAGTTATCGCCACGTCCCCGGTACAGTCCTGGCCTCGCTCCGTACCATTTCCACATGTCTGGGTCATTAAAGGAGTTCCTGGGAGGCCGGGGCTTCAGACGTGAATCAGGAAGTGCTGAGAAAATTTTCTTCCCTGATGGTAATCTAAGCACGAGTGAAACACTGAGTGTAAATACAGTAGTTCCCATTAGTGGATTATCCATCCATCCATCTAGGAACCTCTGTAGTCCAACCAAGGTCCATGGAGGCCAGTGGTGACTGTTCTATTTATTCTCATTTTTGTATGACCGTGGCACTGTAGCACCTCCAGTCAGCAGGGGATTATATAGAGACATACAGGTTATACAGTACATTCAGAACTAATAAGAGTGCTTTTAAAAGTCCCGGTTTGACTCGAACACAGCTTTTATAATCTACACTAAACGCTCGCATTTAGCTAATATGTGTTTATAGGGCTCGTGTCTCCTGAAATGTACAGTACATACTTTTAATTGTTTTAGAAACATTTATGTATATCAGTTAATTAAATCTGTGTAATTGCCCCTATTAATGTCTGAAACCCGTCAGACCCGACTTCACTCGGTTTAGCCGACACACAGTAACAAGACACTCCTCTGGAGCTTTTGTGCGAAGAAGAGTTAAAGTTACGACTGTACATTGTTGTGGTTATGAACTATTTTTTTGTGAAAATTTCCTTAAACGAATCAATTTAACATAGTTTGTCAGCGCTATCCGCTCGCGCGAGCTCACAGACGCCCCTGATTGGCTGTAGAGCCGTGATTAATGTGGGCGCACTAAGTACCTCTCACCCCTCCCCTCTGAGAGGGCTCGGCCAATCAGCTCTCTCTAGACCTCCGGCTGCGAGAGGTTACAGCATCACCCGGGAATCGAACTCATGATCTCCGGATGATAAGGCGAGCGCTTTTACCACTGCGCCATATATATATATATATATTTTTTTTAATGATTATGGTCAAGCTACTATTATTTTTGCACTTAAAAAAAAAACATTTGACATTTCATGCATGCCGTACAGACGGACGTCCCCAGGAGGAATGGGGTGCTATTTCTTTTCTGACCACCGGTTTTCCCAAAGTTCCTGTTTTTCTGATTCGGCTGTATCTCCCTCGGTTTTGCATTGTTGCAGCCCTGAAACTTAAAATCAAGACGTTCCGCCGCGTCTCCTGCGCATAATGAACAGTTTTTGAGTTATGAGGATTTGCTCTCCTGACTCCTGACTCACACATTTTTTTTATCCTATGAGAAAAAAAAAAGACGTCACGTCAGACAACTCTGACAAAAAAGTACTGTAGCTACAACTTGAAAAAAAAAAACTGCATTGCTCAAAAGTGCACAGCTCTTTCAAAACTGGCCCTGAACTTGCTCCAAACTCACTCTATTGAAAATGAACTGCGATCTAAAGTGAGTGAATCATCAGAAAACTACCTCCGTCTCTCTCGCTCTCTCTCTCTCTCTGTATCTCGCCAATTGCGCTCACACCCCCGCAAAACTTAAATCTAAACCCTCAGCCGGGATTCCTCACTGCTCCAAAAACAGTGAACACTCGAGCACTAACACATCCTGAGATATCTGCCTAAGGAGAAGCAGAAGCTACTTTTCCATTTACGTTTAAGACATTGAGTTACATCACGAGCCTTCAACCAAAACTGTATGAGGTCCAGTAAGGGAACCGCCCACGCCAGCTGAGGCCCGGACAATTTCTATATCTAAGAACATAAATCAATGCTGTTCCCAAACTATGAAACCTAGCCATTCCGTAGGGGTCAAAATATTGCACCGCAATAATTTCAAAGATAACAAATAATTTTCGAAGACATCGCATGAAGCAAAGACAACAACTGAGGGGGTTTGAAATACCTGGAACTGGGTCAAGGATCCTTCAATATGGAAGTAGAATAGTGCCAAAATTCCTCAAAGCAAAATAGCAGGTTGAATTACATGAACTGAAAAAAACTTGTTGAAATAAAAATGTTTAAATTTTTTTGCATTGCAATTTGATCTGAATTGAAAGAAATCCTTAGAGCATTTACAATGTTTGACATTTTTGACACTACAATTTATTGTGGTTGTATATTTCAAATGAAAATGTAATTCAAGCATTTAAAATTCAAAGCAAAAAAATATTCAAGTTACTAAATTACAGTTCAATTTTTTTTTTTTCAAGTGTTAAAAATACAATCTTCATTACTTTTCAGTCTTACAAATTCAGGTCGGAAAAATTCAGGTCTTCACATCCAGGATGTCGCAGAAAGAGCAGTGGCGTGTGTCCATGCCGCAGTGGACTTTGAAGTGTGCTTCCTGCACCCTGTGCAGTGCACTTCTCACAAACTACTTACCGATCGGAACGCAGCGCTCTTAACTAACAGGCTGGGTTGCCAGTTGCACAAGTAACAGTTAAAATGCCCCTCTGTCGTAAACGCTATATATTCAAAGCAAAGCCCGCACTCTTTCATTCACACGAGTGCGATGGGTTTCCTGCCCACGAGCTCAGTAATTTACAGTCACATTCAGTAACAAGATGGGATTCATTATCTCAGCAGCAACAACATACATGCTGTTTACACTTTCATTTTTATTGCTTATAAATAAAGATGACCATAAAAACTTTGTAATTAAGAAAAACGTAAAGTGTGGATAGTATGTTTTAATGTCAATCTGATTAAATTAAAATAAAATACTTTTTTTTTTGTTACAAAGTATTTTATGCAACGCAATTACTCTACAACATTTAAATTTAACAACAGCAGCCTGGCGGAGTTGGGACTCGAACCGCCGACCTTCTGATCTGTACCTCAGCGCCTTAACAAAATAAGCCACCACTGAAATCATAAGTCTTTCAACAATTAATACTATTCGCACTGTGACTTTGTCACATATAAAATTGTACATGAATGGATGCACTACAATTAACCCCACTTCTCTTTTTTATTGCAATTTATATTCTTTATTTATATATCTTGTAGTTTTTCTCCATCATTGCACGAGTAACTCTGGTCACGCTGGAACAGGGCAGACCTGGACTCCTCAGACCACCTGACTTTGTCCCTCTTCAGAGGGTTAGAAGAGAGGTGGATGAAGTGCTGCACCCATCACGCCTAACGTCTACTGTACAAACCTGTAGGGGGCAGTGTTATTGATGGCTCAAACGTCTAAGACTCTGGGTTACTGACCGGAAGGGATGGGGTTTGAGTCCCAGCACTGCCACTGTTGAGCTCTTAAAGCAAGCCCCTTAATCTTATCTGCTCCAGGGGGCGCTGTAAAGTACATGTGACAAATAATAGGATCTTAAACTTTACTATATACCAAATCTATAATTATATTCATCATATTATTATAAACTTCTGTTTAAATTCCTGGATGCTACGTGACGTCACTGTACCGTGGTGCATTTACAGACATTGAAGGCATGTTTGTTTGTTTTTATTTATTCATCTCCAGTAAGTTTATCAGGGTCACGGTGGATCTTCGGACCTCATGCCAGGAAGTCTGTCTGGAAGAACCTCATACGCGTCTGTACACATGATGTAGGAGCTTACAGGAACAGTGTACAGTAAGTTCTGGACTCAACAGCAGCTTCTGAGAATTTAAAGTCCCGTTTTCACAAGCCGGGGAATTAAACGTGCGAGTGCATTATTATCATATCAGGTTTCAGTGCGTCTGGTTTACCTGCGAGAGCGATTTCTAGGAAACTGTAGGCCTGTTTGCGGGCCTGCGCTTCCTCTGAGCGCTCTGAGTGGCTCCACATCACCCGTTTGTATGTGTGCGTGCTAGAAAACATGTCAGACGTGATTACTTCATGCTGACGGTTTCAGAAGCAGAGAGTAAAAAGCCACGGAAAATCCAAAAAGTTTCAGAAACTGCTCTTTCGTTCAAAAAAGGAAACTCACATCTGCGTCTTTTCTGACCTTGAATTTATTTCCATTTACTGTGATTAGCTTGCTGACTTGGAAGCACCGTGCATGTGTGTGTGTGTGCGTGTGTGTGTGCAGGCGCGGGTGCGTGTATGTGTAGGTCGTGGTGGCGTCTTCACCTCTCATCACGTCACATCTACACATTTCGAAAGCCCTGAAATGACTCAGCGTGTGCGCTTTATTGTGTTGGCGAGTGAAAGCTGCCCGGGTCTGAACCCCACGCAGGGGGACGCGCATGGCCTCGCGCCCACAGAGTCGCGCACACGACCTTGCCGCCGTGATGTCATGTCGCCGGCTCTGATAGGGTTGTCAGGGCTACCGTACTGGGGCGTTTTGTATGAGCGTGTGTGTGTGTGTGTGTTTTTTTCTTTCCTGCCCACAGTATGGAAAGAAATGCCCTTGACAGAGACGCTTTATAGTGAACTGCTATAAAACAAATGGCTGAAAGGGGGAAAAAATTATATATTTATTTAAAATGTTTTCAACCTTACAGTACGCTAAACACCACCAAGGTCCTTCTGGAAAACTGAAAAGTCCGCTCAGAGACCACGAACCCAGGATTCAAGAGGAGAAACGCGTGTAGCAGAGACGGGTTCAACCGGTTCAGACACGGTGTTTAGCTTAGCTTAGCTTAGCTTAGAGTTCTGGATTTATTTTTATTAGTACACTGCAGAGCTCCCCGTGCGCTGGAGAAACACTCATACGGGACAGAAGTTTCAGGAAGTTTTCAGCTTTTTAAAATTTTCAAGCTCAAGTTCAAGCAGATGTTTAATCTGTGTGATTCTGAACTTATAACCTTCTGAAGTCCATTTCTCTTGTGCTAAACAGTAGTAATGGGAAGTTTGAATCATTTTAGTGACTCGGTTCTTTCAAATGAACGAATCTTTGTTTGAGTCATTTAGTTCATTTCGTTCTTTTGATCAGAAATAATATAAAATGTTACATTATCAATACATCTACATACACAGATTTTGGCTTGAGTTCCAGTAATGAAAATATTACAACATGTTGTAAACAGAATGAGCAGCTCACCATCATATCTTCTAGTCTGAATCATTTGTTCTTTTGTCACGTGACTCCCATAGATGCTATGCAGTGCATTACACAGGAAACAGAATTGAACGGTTCTTCTCACGAGTCTTCTGGTCCGAGTCGTTCGTTCTTTTGAATCTATTGCACTGCATAGCATCTATGGGTGGCACTTGAATGTCACGAAGAATGAACAACTCGGACTAGAAGACTCAAAGGCAACGACTCATTTCTGTTTCCTGTACGTAACCTATGGAGGTATTGCGATGATTTGCGCATGCGCGCCCAGTAGAACATGAACGAATCACTCTCTGAGAYGACTCGTTCTTCTGAGTCACGTTAAAGATTTGTTCAAAAAGAACCAATCATTCAGGAACGACCCAACACTACTCCATAGCCTGAGTGAGGATCTGCCCACTACATACATACAAACAAAAACATCTCACACTGTCAAGAAACCCAGAATAAATCAGCAATCCTGACGTGGCGTTAAGTGTTGGCACTGTTGCCTCACACCTCCAGGGTCGAGGGTTCCTCGGATCTGTGTTTATGTGGAGTTGTGCACATGTTCTCTATGTGCTCGGTGGGTTTCCTCAGGGTACTGCGGTTTCCTTCAACAATCCAAAGACATCCATTGGCGTTTACAAATTGCCCCGTAGTGCTGGAGTGTGTGTGATGTGTTGGCACCACATTCAGTGTGTACGCCACGTCATGTCCATCAGTGATCTACCCCTGTCTCCCCCGACCCTGTACATGATGACTGTTATAGATAATGAGTGAGTGAGTGAGTCAGTATTAACATAAGATAATGACATTATTAAACAAATTTCACAAATCTAAACATTAAATTAAAACATTATCAGTTTGCCTACATTAGAATTTCAAAGCTTTATTAAAATATTTGATGTAAATGAATAACATTTGTAATGGCTACATGTTAGATTCATTTACCTAAAATGATTTGTATACCATGACGAGGCCATCGTCTTTATTTTTATTATATTTTTATTCTATTTATATCTCTGTCTTATTTATAATTATAGTAGATTGTATTTTATTTTTATTCTATTTCTTATTTTCTTCTTATCTTATTGTATTGGTTTCCTTTGAATATGCAGCCACTGGAGAAACAATTTCCTTCGGGATTAATAAAGACTTCTCTTATCTGATCTCTTATCTTATCGTTACAGTTCTTTTGTGTGTGGTAGTACCACTGTTGGCCACTAGAGTGTCGACACACTCTGATCCCCGTTCAGCGATGCTCAGGGTTTCTGTTGGTTCTGGCTCTGAAAGGTTTCTTAATCTGCTTTGTTTCTAAAGTTTTAAACATTTAACTCTTTATAACAGGTTTTATTCTTTTCATCAGCCTTTTTCGGCCATTGAAATTTAGTTTGGACTTAGTTGTATTTTTTGCAGAAATGGACAGTTACAAGTTATTTTTGAGGCTGGAAACGATAAAAGAATAAAACAAGAGTTTAAGAAATATATTCTATTGAATTCTATTATTTTTTGCATTTGTAATCAATTGATTTTTGAGCACGCGTATCATGTGACATGGCACTTTGGGATTCACACGACCTGAATACGCAAACATGAATTAAGTCCAGAACAGCGGGATGCAGGAAAGTGTTTACCTCCACACTGGTTGAAGCTAGGACACTGGTTATTTAATACAGATCTGTTTACATGGCCTGTAACTGTAACAGCGTGAGGCGCGGTTGCTGAGCACTGCCTGATCATCTCTGTGCACGCACTATAACGGCGATGTGAGTGACTGTGCATATTTTACAGTTTTCAGTTCATGGAAAATCAAAGTCTAACTGATGCTTCACTTGACCCGCACTCACGCGTGAAAGACACGTCTCCTGTGTAAGCCCGTGTGTGATACAGCAGAGTGATTTGAGGTGTAGGGTAAAAAATGCAAATATCCCCTAAATGCAAAGATCAAAACTCCACTTACTGTATGCATTAAACATCAGTGCTACTAAACCGAATCAAATCAAATCAAACTACTCGTCTATACGTCTTATCCTGTACAAGATCATGGTGGGCCGATACCCTGGGGACTTTGGGCACAAGGCGGGGTACACCATGGACATGGTGTCAATCCAATCCAGAGTGTCAATGCGATCTGCGAATGCCAATTATCCTAATCTGCATGTTGGAGGAAACCCACCTACAGTAGCATGGGAAGAACATGCAAACTACGCCACCATGTAGGAACCATTTTGCTAAATAAATCATGTAATTAATGTAATAAACATAACTCGGATGATACGCGTGACTCCCGGTTGATTTTATTTTTGCACCGTAATACATTTAATTGCTAAGAAATAAACATGAACTGCTTCTGTGGTCCTTATTTTCTACAGTATGTCTCATTTTTTGTGTTAAAGCAAAGTAAAGAAACAGTATACAGGTGGTGACTTACTGTATACTCTATTCACAATCTTGTTTCTTCTAAGGTGGAACCTTGGATTACGAGCATAATTCGTTCCGGAAGTGGGCTCGTATTCCAAAACACTCGTAAACCACGTTACTCGCAATCCAAGGTTCCACTGTACTTAAACTTACTTTGAAGAAAGTTTGGCGAAAAAAACAGATGCAGGTGCATAACCCGACTCTGAACACCAGGAAGTTTTCATTCATTCATTCTCTATACCACCTAACCTGTAACAGGAAGCCTTTCCTATGGGACGTCATTGCAGGGCACACACACACACACACACACACATATACACACAAACACATACATACATACACATACACACACACAAACACACACATTCACGCACACGCACACACACGCACACACACGCACACACACATTCACACTACGGGCAATTTTGGGACCGTCAGTTAGCCTAATCAGCATGTCTTTGGACCGTGGGAGGAAACCGGAGAACCTGGAGAAAACCCACCGAGCACAGGAATAACATGCAAACTCCACACACACACACGCACGCACACACACACACACACACACACACACACAGACCACGAGTCAGGAATCGAACCCTCGGCCCTGGACTCGCGAGGCCACAGTGTGCTAACCGCTACGCCACCGCGCCGCCACTAGGAACTTTCCAAGTCTAAAACCGTAACATCAAACCTCCTGACTCTAATGTCAGCTCTGCACATTCTCATTACTCGTTAGCTTCATTATCTGACAGATTAAACAGATTCGAGTGGAAATTTCGTTTCAGCATGACTTCTCATCAAACCCCTCCTCTAATTGGTAGGCAGCTTCCTAAGGACACGCGTGGGCGCGACTGCCAGCAATCTCCTCCTCCGTTTGTGCAGGATGAAACGCTCTGAATCCGTATATAATCCAGCAGGGATAAACAGCTCCTGCTAACAGACGGTGTGTGAATTAAACCTGTCACCTGAGCTGCATCAGGTCTGCCTGACTTTGAGCTCCGTCGGTGGGGTTTTGTTTTTTTTCCGCGTGTGTGTGGGAGGGCAGGTGGGCGTGTTTTTTTGTTGTTGTTTTTTTTTTTCCCTCATTGTGTGCAGAGAGGAATTGTTAAAAAAAAAAAAAGAAAGAAAACTTTCGCTTTCTGACGGTAGCAACAACTGCAACAACAATGACAAAATCCACCACGTTAAACACACAGCACACGCCACAGAGCTCATCAACAGTCTTATTAGGTTTTTTTTGTATTTATTTATTTATTTATTTTTAATGAGACTGAGTTTACAGTAACGGCGAGAGCTGAACGCCGTGGGCGTCTGTCTCCAGGCAAACATCCCTCACCACATGAAGGGAAGCGTCTGTTCCCCCACACGCCTGCCAGCACTAGTTTACGCTCCTAAGGCGAAAATGAAGGCCTGCCACTGACATGCAGCTGTTAAACATGCTAGCGATAATAACAGGTAGGAAACGCTCAGGAGTTTTTATTAGCCGCCTGACATGTGACGCTATTAAAAATAAAACCTCCAGTACATTTCCTACTGGAATTAAAATAATCACACACACACACACACACACAAATGTAAAATATGAACAAGTGTGAGCATGGAGAAAATGACGTCATCTGCGTACTTCAGAGGGAAGAATCTGCCGTGTAATCATTACTGTATTATAACAACTATTACTGTTACATTACTATTAGTAATATCACTGCTATGATTATTATTACTAATACTATTACAATTCCTGTTACTACAGCGGTGGCCTAGTGGCCTAGTGGTAGTCTCGAGGTCTGGATTCGAGTCCCGCCTCGGGGTCTATGTGCATGGAGTTTGCATGTTCTCCCCGTGCTTGGTGGGTTTCCTCCGGGTACTCCGGTTTCCTCCCACAGTCCAAAGACATGCTGCTTAGGCTAATTGGCGTTTCCCAAATTGGCCGTAGTGTGTGAATGAATGTGTGAGTGTTGGTTCTACCGTGGTCGTAAAAACTGGAATAAATCCAAATGTGATCATGATTGAACTTTACGCTCCGTAGTTGGAGTACAGCGGTTACTAGATGGATGGATTATTACTACTACTATTACTATTGGTATTACTATTACAACTTCTACTACTACTGCTCCTGTGTATTACTCCTTCTACTGTACCAACACTACTACTCTTCTTACTGGTACTGCTTCTACTAAAACTATATCTCCTTCTGCTACACTATCACTACTCCTATACAGTATATACTGTATACTATACACTACCAGTCAAAGTATATAGTTTTAACACCCCTTCTAACTCCACAAGATTTTCTTTCATTTCTTTCTACGCTGTAAAACAACACTGAAGGCGTTTATCCAAAACACACAATAATCTCCTCTGAACAGYTGATRTTGAGATGTATWTCTGCTMCTTCTGCTCTGTAAAGCTTCATAACGGCTCTAATCTGAGGTGCTGGTGGTTAATTGGTGATTTCTGAGGCTGGTGACTCTAAATGAACTTCTCCTCTGAGGCAGTAAGTTTTGGTCTCGCTCTTAGTTTCATCATGGAGCTCGATGGGTTTTGTAGATGCACTCGACAATAATTATCTAATACCATATGTGTTATTTCATGTAATTTCATTGGAAATATCCAGTATTGTTCTAGAATGCAGAAAATAAATCACTTAACAAAAATCACTGTCTTCAAAAGTCCTGTTTTGACTTGAACGCCCCTCTTTGATGATGCAGGAGGTAAAGAACTGGAGGCTACTTTTAAAAAAAAGAGCCGCGTCTACACTTGTGATCTTTAATCATACTTTTGGAAACACATTTATAAAATAATATGACTAGTTCAAGCGGATGAGTGATGAGTGCACTTGATGCTAGCATGCTATCTCTAATTTAATCAGGGCAGGTTTTGGGGCGGAGTTTTTCAGCACTTGAATGGGGAAAGGGGTGGCTCTAACGCCACCTGCTGAGTGTTCAACATTAGAGGTCTAACCCTGCGCTGTCAACACTGACTGTGAATTTTACACTGATAATAATCAGCAGACATGTTTAAGCCACCATGTGCTAGCTCCACTGCCTTAATGTCAACTTTACAGTCCATTTATTATAATTTTTAAATTTAACTAATCTTACCTAAAGCACCAGGGATCCAGGGATCCTTTTAAGTGCACCTCCAGGTCCCGTAGTGTGTCAATCAGTGTGTGTATGTTGATGGGAAAATAGTTGCAGTAGTAATCACCTAACTAACCGACTACAGAAGTTCCTAGATGGATGAATCCATTAATGTGGAGTACATGTGGACTTTCCTGCAGTACATAACTTGTCCATTAGGTGTCAGTGTAGCTCCATTTTAATAGACTATCAAAGTTGTACTGCTCACCTCACCATCTCACCTAGGTGTAGAAAACACACACACACACACACACACACACACACACACACACACACACACACACACACACACACACACACACACA
>QMIH01000356.1:169730-201620 GCA_003987875.1 Clarias batrachus | reverse complement strand
GGGGGGTCACTGCACAGTGTGTGATTTATAAACTGTTATTCTAATGTCTGGTGTCCTGTGGTGAGGAAACGTGTGTGTGTGTGTGTGTGAGAGAGAGAGATGAGGCTGGGACACACACAAACAAACACACACAGACAGAGAACACTGAATGGAGAGAGAGAGTAAATAAATAACTTGCTGGGCAGGACAAACAGGTTTGTGTTTATTTATATGTGTGTAAGAGTGTGTGTGTGCGCGAGTGTGTATACGTGTGTCTGTACTTGTGTGTGTGTTTGGTTGTGTGTATACGTGTGTGTGTGTATGTGTTATTTTTCATAATTTCTATTTTAAACATTTGTTATTTAATTTTTAATTGTGTTTTATGTTTCTATCCATGCATCATTCTGTGTGTGTGTGTGTGTGTGTGTGTGTGTGTGTGTGTGTGTGTGTGTAAAGTTTGTGTGTAAAGTGTGTAAATGTATAAAGTGTGTGTGTGTGTGTGTGTGTGTGTGTGTGTGTGTGTATATAAAGTGAGCATGTAAAGTGTGTGTGTGTAATGTGCGTATATGTATTGTGACTCATCCCTGTTTTTGTTGTGTTCTCCGGCTCCTCCGTGACTCCTGCCGTGCTGTGGCTGTGTGTGTGTGTGTGCGCACGCATGTGTGTGTAAGTATCATTTCACTTCATTCATTATGTTTTAGTTCTTTACTGATGAACACACTGACTGATCACTCCTACTGCATGAGCCGGTGTGTGTGTGTGTGTGTATGTGTGTGTGTATATGTGTGTGTGTATATATATATATATGTTTGTGTGTGTGTGTCATTAACACCATGGTTAAACACCACTCGCTCACGTTTCTCTTCACATCACAGCGCTGCTCAGAATTCTGCACTCCGATTGGTCAGGTGTTGATTAGGTGTTGACAGCACGATTACATCAACACACACACACACACACACACACACACACACTCCCTCAGACATCTCAGCGTTTCTATAGCAACGCCTCATCCGCTTCACTTTCTGAACTGCACACCTCTTGCTGTTATATAGGTTTTTTTATGTAAACAGGAAGTTAAATATTTACTGAGTAACTCTGTTGTGTGTGTGTGTGTGTGTGTGTGTGTGTGTGTTGTAGGAGAAGGAAGGCGGGGATCATGCCAAGTCTGGAGGATCTGCTCTTCTACACCATCGCTGAGGGTCAGGAGAAGATCCCAGCCCACAAATTTATAACGGTTAGCCATCACCACACAAGCGTACAAATATTAAATACAGTGGAACCTTGGATTACGTAATTCGTTCCAGAGCCGACTCGTATCCCAAATCCGACAGATAAGCGTTTCTGTTTGTGTGCAGGTGCCGTGTATTTTTGTGCGTGTGTGAATTACGCATGGGCACACACATAGGAGACACGCTGAAGCAATGAGGGAGATGTTGATTATACCAGTGAGAGACGAGCACTAAGACCCAGCAGGGGAGACGATTACCCAAAATTTCGCAGCGCAAGAGAGAGAAAAATCATTTGTGGCTCAGCTGTGATGACGTGACGCTCTGTGTCAAAACAAGAAGCGCATGCGTGATACATGATACTTGGCACTCGTAAACCAAGACTTGCTCGTTTTTCAAGTCAAAATTTATTAAAAGTCTTTGCTCGTCTTGCGGAACACTTGCAAACCGCATTACTCGCAATTCGAGGTTCCACTGTACAAGAGTTTTACATTTAACTTAATTAAATGAAACTAAAAGCAACACTGTGTGCACAATTATTAAGCAAAAGTTGTATTTTTAATTTTTCAATTTATATTTTGATCAATTACAGTGCTCTCGGTCAATCCAAATTGTTAAAAAACCACAAACCTAAATATTTAAGAAAGTAAAAGTGAGGTTTTGATTTTCTCAGGAAAATATCTGTGTGCACAATTATTGCTCATCTATTAGTGTGCAGAATTATTATGCTACTAAATGAAAAATTTAAATTTTCCCATCTGACTTGTTTATTTTCATCTGTTAAAATGAGAATACTTAACAAACAATAAAAACTTTATAAAAAAAAACATCTCTGACATAAATAAAAAAGATGCCCTTCCTTTCAATAACAGTCTTGACATTCATGGAGTGTCAGTTTCTTTGATTTGTTGACATTTAACTTTTTGTGCAACTGCAACCACGCCCTCCCGGACAATTTTCCTTCACCGTAATTCATTGTTTTTAAACAAGAGCCCACAAGTTCAGGTCAGATGAGGAAGGTGTCCATGTCATTATTCTTTGTTCTTTAAGGCGTTTATTGGCCAGCCATGCAGTTGAGTACTTCGATGGAGTGTTGTCCTGCATAAACATCATGGTCTTCATGAAAGATGCAGATTTTTTCCTGTAGTCAACAATCCAAGTGTGATGGAAGAAAGTAAAAGAAAACCAAATTGGTCAGAAGAGCAGTGTTTACTTTCAGCTTTATTTTCAATGTTTGGAGAATATTTCTTCTTTCCGCCATTTTGTCCTCTGCTACAGAAAATATTAAGCCTCTTAAAAGTCCTCCTCTCTACTCTTAACGATTTTTACCTTAGGAGCTGTTTTTAGGGCTAAGATGTTTCGTGAATCATTTTTATCTTTACTAAGATTTAATCCTAAATTTAAGGGAAAATTCTAAGAAAATGTCATAATCCTAAGAATTTTCTTAGGATTTCATCACTAGGAGCAACTTTTAGGCTTAAGAAGCTTTGTGAATACGGGCCCTGGAATATAACACCACTGGAGGAAAAAGGGCTCCTGGTACTGTAGCTTCACGTTTGATTCGTCTCAAGTCTTTGGCAGTTTTTTTTGTTTGTTTTTTTTGCGTCGTTTTTCTCTACGCATTTCTTGTGACGCTGATGACTATTTGCAACAAAACGTTTGATGGTTATGTGATCACGCTCCTCATCTTAGCAATTTCAAGTGCTGCATCCCTCTGAAAGACCTTTTCAGTTTCAGTCAGGCAAATCTCGTTTTTGTTCCATTTTGTCTGAGGAAAAGAAGCTGCCTAAGAATTTACAAACATGATATGAAGTGGTGATCTGCTTAGGCCACACCCTCCCTCATTACGCAACATCTGTTCTGCTTAAATCCAATAAGCCTTCAAGTTTATACAGCTTTAAGCTATACAGTTATATAGCATAAAGAAAATTATGAGTGCACAATTATTACTCACTTGCCTAATAATTGTGCACACAGTGTACATTGTGACCGAACAGCACTCCATGTCTATCATGTCATCTTCTATAATTATTATTTCTAAACAAACTTCTCAATTAATTCACTTTTACCACATGGGATGATGGTGAATAGTTTAGAGCACCACCTGTAGGATCATACAGAAATGTCGATGTTTTACCGCCTCAAATGTCGTGTTTCTAGACTAATTAGTGTGTGGAAGTGTTTTGAGGTTGGTGTAAGAGTGTGTAAGAAAGAGTGTGTAAGAGTGTGTTTTGAGACACACATAGTTTGACGCACGGTCGTATGGACATATAGTCATATGGTCATGATCACGTCAGTAATACCTAATGTTTTTTTAACCTAGATTAGGAATTGGGTAAAAGTATTTAGTGGGTGTGTGTGTGTGTGTGTGTGTGTGTGTGTGCGCGTCATGCTCAAAGCCATGTTTGTTGACTCTGAGGTTATCTGTTCTGTACAGGTTATCACTGTCAGACCCGTGTACACTACACCACGCACCATAACACGTTCCCTCAATATTATTGGCACCCCTGTACATGTCCACGTGTGCGATAACCCACTGCCCTGAAATGGGTCTAATCAAAATCTGTTCCGTTAATACACAGTCCTGCTCAATATTATTGGCACCCCTGGTTAAGATGTGTTCTAATAAATTCATTTTTTATTGAAATAATATAGAACCACAATGCAAAAAAAAAAAGAAGAGAGAAAAATCCAATCTTTAATTGAAGTTCAATTATTCAGTGGAAAAAATATCCCTTGTCTATTATATTTACAGGTTTACTGTATCAAAATAATATTTTGTATTTTATTATTAATTGAATGATTTATTTATTTATTTATTTTATTTGTATTTCTTCTACAGTACTTCTATTCCTAATAATAACAATGTTTGATGTATAACTATAATTTTGATCTAATCCTTAATCACATTTATCTGTGTGTGTGTGTCTGTTTCCAGGCGCTGAAGGCCACAGGTCTGAGAACAGGAGACCCCCGGCTGAAGGAGTGTATGGAGATGCTGAAGGTGACCCTGAAGTCCACGTCAGACGGAGTGATGCTGGACCGCCACCTCTTTAAGAAGTGAATCAGCACACAAGCACACACACACACACACACACACACACACACACACTGCTCTTGTACGTTATAATGATAAGTCTGTAATCTCTAGTACACTAAAGTGTGTACATTGTGCTTCTGTCACATCAGAGTGATTTACAGTTTGTCTTTTAACTCCAGCTTTTCCATCGACCACACCCATAGCTCTTAATACAGTCGCACGTACATGCTCACGTTGAGCGTCGTACGTAAACAGGTGTGTTTTATAACGCCTGCTTCAGTGAGTGATGTAACTGTCGGGGTGGAGGGAGTGAGGGAGCGTGATAAGCTCGCGTGTGCGAAACGAATAACCGTTAACAGTGCGGCGGAGGGAGCGGGCGGGTTGTTTAGAGAGGGAGTGGAGAGGCTCCTCGTGCGATGTGAGACGAAACTTCTCGCATACGCTCGGAATGCAAAGTTAAAACGTACCTCGGATTTTCTAGCTGCAGATATTTGCATTTTTCCCTCAACAAAAGCCTCAGGGGCTTAAAACCAGGAACATCAGCGTTTACACGCTTCATATTTAATGTCAGTCAGCTGGGTTCATGTGTTTCTCTTCAGGTACTAGAGCTCGCGGTGTAGTTCAGCACGGTGTAGTTCCTCATGATATGGTTCCTCACAGTGTAGTTCCTCATGTTATAGTCCGTGTACTTCCTCAATGTATAGTTCCTCACTGTATAGATTCCCATTGTAGAATTCCTATTCCCATTCCCATTGTTGAGTTCCTCTCAGTGTAGTTCCCCATTATAAAGTTCCTTGCCATGTTGTTCCTGGTTTCACACATTATAGTTCCTCACAGAACAGTTCTCAATAATGTAGTTCCTCATGATGTAGTTCCTGACTGTGTAGTTTCTCAAAATAGAGTTCTTCATTGTTAAAGTTTCTCACAAAAAGGTTCCTGACAGTATCGTTCCTCATCATGTAGTTGCTCACATTATAGTTCATCACAGTATAGTATTCTTCACGGCGTTACTTTCTCTTTAATTCCTCACAGTGTAGTTCTTCATGACCTGGTTCCTCATGCTATAGTTCCACTCAGTATAGTTCCTCATGCTATAGTTCCTCTCAGTATAATTCCTCATGCTATAGTTCCACTCAGTATAGTTCCTCATGTTATAGTTCCTCTCAGTATAGTTCCTCATGCTATAGTTCCTCTCAGTATAGTTCCTCATGCTATAGTTCCTCTCAGTATAGTTCCTCATGCTATAGTTCCTCTCAGTATAGTTCCTCATGCTATAGTTCCTCTCAGTATAGTTTCAGACAGAGTCTCTGAGTCTCAGTATAAGAGTCAGACAGGTGCAGAGGACAGTTTGGATCTTGATCACTGGGAGCTCAGGAGCAGTGTGTGTAGATCCAAACCATCATGAAGAAGAATCCTGCTGCAGCTGGTCCTTGTCTGGATGCCTCAGGGTCCTCGCAGGGTTGGCCTCTGTGTACTGGAGCTGGCACAAATTCCAGACGCCTCGGGATGGGTAGAGAAAGAAAGAACAGGTGGAAAAGAATTAGCGTAGCTGCTGTTCATTATATTAGCAGCACTAGATGATAGTGTGCATTTAGATGTACCGGAGTACAAGGTTATGGGATGAACTAAGTGTATGCCAGATTAAAACTGGGAAACTGTCTGAGCCCTGAACATTATCAGGAAGACTATTCCAAAGCTTAGGAGCTAAATACAGAGTTTTCTGATCTTAAGGAGCGCGGTGGATTGTAAGATATCAGAAGACTGGATAGATATGTGGGAGCTAAACCATTTAGATCCTTGTACATAAGTAATCCTAGTTTGTAATCAATTCTAAACTGAACAGGTAGCCAGTGCAGAGATGATAGTATTGGGGTTATATGTTCAGATTTTCTTGATCTAGTGAGAACCCTGGCAGCTGCATTTTGGAATAACTGTAGCTTGTTTATTGAGGATGCAGGACAGCCACCCAGTAAAGCATTACAATAGTCCTAAGTAGTATTTCTAAGGTGGAAAAAGGCTGTTTTTGTGATATTAGAAATATGATTTTCAAGGAACAAGTAGTAACAGTACATCCTTCTAAACGCAAGCTGAATTGTGAGAGCTGTTGTGTACTGGTTTTTGGACCAATAAGTAATATTGGTCTTATCTGAATTTAGTAATAAGTCTTATCTGAATTTAGTAAAAGAAAATTATCTGTCGTCCAATCTTTTATATCTTGGACACACTCAGTTAATCTGGACTACTTGTATATTTCATCTGGTTTTATTGAGATGTAAAACTGAGTGTCATCAGCATAACAATGGAAACTAATCGTATGTCTTCTAACGATGTTACCCAAAAGAAACATGTATATGGAGAACATTAGAGGTCCTAAAACTGACCCTTGTGGGACCCCGTATTTCACTGGCATTACACCAGACTGTTCTCCATTCAGATCTACAAAATGGAATCGATCAGACCGGTAGGATCTAAACCATTTTAACGCCTGTCCCTGAAGACCTATGTGAGTTTGTAAGCGATCTACGAGAATATTATGATCTGTAGTGTCGAATGCAGGACTAGGGTCAAGTAAGACGAGTATTGAGATATGCAGCCTTGGGCCGAAGCTAAAAACAAGTCATTTGTGATTTTAACTAGTGCAGTCTCTGAGGCCTGAAACCTGATTGAAATTCTTCGAAGATGTTGTTTTCCTGTAAGAATGCGCATATTTGAGCTGACAGGATTTTCTCTAATATTTTTGATATTAACAGAAGGTTTGAAATCGGCCTGTAATTTGTTATTTCTTTACGGTTAAGGTTAGGTTTTTTAAAAAGAGGCTCAACAACTGCCAACTTGAAAGATTTATGGACGTGACCTAGATATAGTGAAGAATATTTAGAATTCTGTACTTAAGGCCGTCGCTAAATAATTGAAGTACAGTTAAAGAGAAATTAACACTGTTATAACGACAGCAACGTTACAGTATGTGCAACAAAACCCATTATTTAAAGTGCAGAAGACATGAGTTACAATACCATGAGCTTAAGCTGGTAAAGATATGTAGTTTTTTAAAGCTAGCATTGCCGAGGGGCTCCTGCTCCGAGACTTTAATCGCAAATTTCTCACACTGTCACCATGTTGTCGTCATGGCGATAAACTGGACACGATGTGCGCCCGAAGGCCACCAATTAAAAAAAAAAAAAATTGGTCTGATTATACGCTGCCGGCTCCTGGCTGCCGGCTCTCTATACTGGCAGTGTATTTATAGCACTTAGGAGTATTTTAAACATTGGAGTAATTGTAATGGAGATGTCAAAGTCATGCTGTGTGAAGTTAAACCCAGTGTGTGTGTGGACAAGGAGAAGACGCTGAATGTCTGCTCCCTGACTCTTCTTGGCTCCTCTCCCTCCGCTATGTGTGAGTGATGCGTCATTTCTCTCTCTCACACACACACACGCACACTCTGATATTTATATCTTGCTTGTAGAGAGGTGTGTGTGTGTGTGTGTGTGTGTGTGTGTGTGTGTGCGCGCACATTCCTACAGCAGGAGGCGTCTCCCACAGATTTTAGCCAGGAAGTAAGCATATGCTTTTTAGGAATTTCAGAAGGCCAGGGCGTCAATACTTTCGCCTCTTGAACGATGCCGTCTTTTCTGCGTAAATGTGATTCATATTTCTCGCCTATCGTCTCACTTCCTGTCCTTATCGTCAGGTCCCAGTGTTGAAATCTGGTTCCACACAGTACAAGCGTCTCATGTCATGATATTTCTCTTCACACTTCAAGTTCCTCTTTGTAGTTTGAAGGTTACTGATCGTTTTCAGCGACTGACATTTTCACTCTGTTCCCTCCTCAGGTGTGTTCAGAGTAACATCGTGCTCCTGACCCAAGCCTTCCGTAAGAAGTTCGTCATCCCTGATTTCATGGCTTTCGCCTCCCACATAGACAAGCTCTATGACAATGCCCTAAAAATGCCCGGAGGTCAGGTACGAGACGTACCCCGTTCATCACCCCTCCCTCTCTGCTCTCTCCCCTCTCTCTTTTTTTAATTTATGTTTCTTTTTTTTTTCTCATGGAGTAAGGAATCTCATGCTGTGTTGCTGTCTCAGGTGGCTGATTACATTCCTCAACTCGCCAAGTTCAGCCCTAATTTATGGGGCGTGGCTATGTGCACCGTGGACGGACAGAGGTGAGCGCTCTCTTACAGCCACGCACCGAACATATTGTATACCACATGATGGGTCAGAAATCTCTCAGAAGTAAAAAAAAAAAAAAAGTTAGAAATAAAGGACAAAAGTCAAAAAGGTCAGCTACTTGTAGGGGTTTTAAGGGCTACAAACGGGGTATGGTGTACTCTTCATACTGGGACTTTATACTGAACACGGCGCTGTTTTAATCTGATTAGGGGAGAGGTATTCCACAAGTAATGATAATAGAGCATAACAGCACTGGGAGGTTTAACAACACGCATCACAGGTGATCTGGCCGTCATTAATTACTATCGGTTGCCAGAGTGGGTGAAAATGCGGTCCACTGTAAACCCTAATGCTGAAAATAATTAAACATAATGAGTACTATTAACTTAAATAATTACAGTTAGTTCAAATTAATAGGCCTTGATGAGTATTTAGAACTTTTCGGTATTTATGAGTTTGTAGAAATGACACTTTACAAGTTAGCTGAACAAATTTGATATTTTAAGCCACAGTAACCGTCACCTTAAAGTTCCACCAACTTAAAATCTTTCAGACTAGTGCGTCTCTGCAGTAATCGCTTCCAAGTCGTTCAGAATCGCATTCCTGCTCATTTATTTTTGCTTAAGTCCTGCTACAAAGCTAACTAGCGTCTAACACGAGGCTGAATCCCAAATCCCTTACTTACCCCTGACCAAGGCCACTAGAACAAGGGATTGTACAACCCTACATAGCGCACTAGCTTTCCATTTAACACTATTTTGAACTCAACTTTTATTTATTATTTATGGACCACTTTTGGCCGGTAGTAACCCCTGTATACCCGGAATAATATTAAATCAATCATGAACAAGAGCTGAGTAAAATATATACAGTGTGTTTAGGGTTATTTAGGACACAATGGTAAAATAATTCATAATGTCTTTGTTGTAGCGTTTAAACATGTTAAATACTCGTCATGTGATGTAAGGAGTCGCGGGATCATTCAGATATCAGGAAGTGTGTGTGTGTGTGTGTGGCGTACTCTGTGGCTTATCTACAGGACTGTAAACTCTCAACTCGAGTGGTGGCCACTTAAAATCTGTTAGGTTCAGTTTTTAGTTTCCAGATTGCAGTGTTTTACAACTTCCCGTCGTAAACTCGCCCGTTATCAAGCTTTAAAAACGTTGACACGCCTCACCCTGTACCTTAACCGTTTGTCTGCCAGTACCTGCTCTCTCTTGCCGTTTCCATAGTAACGGATCATTCACAGGTATGTGTACAGTGTGCTGATGTATGATAGTTGTTTACCATCATCAACAACAAAGAAAAAAGATTTTCGTGACGGCTCGTTTGAATTATTATTCATTTATTTTTTTATGGAAGGAGTCTCCAGCGTCAGAGCTTTAAGTGTTTAGTCTCGTCAGATTAACGGTATCACTTTGCTGGTTCAAAGTGTTTTCAGAGCTGTTTTACACACACACACACCTCGTCACACACACACCTCGTCACCCATGGCTGGGATTGGCCAGCTGCTGGGGTGTAAGAACAATGAAGTATTGCCGGAAATGAGTTAACTTCAGCGTGATAACACACACTCACACTCACAGCTCCATCACATGATTCACCTTCATCATGATTAGTTTACTATAACAACACAACACCACGTGGATCTGATTCTTCCAGAACATTCCTCATATCTCAGTGATTCAGTTCTTTAGAGTTGATAAGCGACAAAGTCAAAGTCTACTGGATCAGCTGTTTAACGAGGAAATGAAATACTTGAATTGGACGCATTAATTGATTGTGATGACGCAATCACCACAACGACGATCGAGTAAAACATCCAGCACTCGAGCGTTTTTGTTTGTTTGTTTGTTTTGTCCCCCCCAAGAGGATCTAGAAGTGATCTGATGGCCTTGACACAATTATTGTCTAACATTAAGATTATTGTTTTATTTATTGTTTAATTATCTTAATAGAATGAAGAGTCATTAACCATAATTAATATAAGATCTGACGTGTATCACACAGACATTAGTGCTGTTTTAGTTTTCAATTGTTGTTTTTTAATTCAGGTTTTTATTTTAGTTTTAGTTTTTATTGTATTTAAAAAAAAAAAAATATATATATATATATATATATATATATATATATATTTATTTTATTATTAGATTTTTTTAGTTTTCATTTGATTTGCTCCAGTGAATTTAAAAGAACACATATGATAACATGGCCCACACATTTTATATAAAATAAACAAATCCGAATCAATCAGAAGACTTGAAACCTTGAGTTGGAACTTTCCTGAACTACATACCCATGTGACCAGTAGACCAGAACTGTGCGAAAGTCTTGAGACTGTCGTGAGAAATAGTTATTCAGGCTTTTTTATTTTTTAAGCCACACAGTGAGCTATAAATCATTAAAGCATAAACAATACTACTTCAGTCCTGAGCCAGTGAGAAACTGGTGCAGATGATGAGAGATGATCAGGAGGTGATTAGTGTACTGAATGCTGAATGCTGAGTGGTTGGAACAGACGAGAGGGGAAACGAGGTCGCTGCTGAGGTCGATACGTAAACAACTAGTTTTTAAATTCTATCTTTAGGCTCTTTGCAGCCGGTCGCAGTAAAATATTTGTTCCTGTTCGTCTTAGTTACATCTACAGAATTGAATTTAATCGAGTATGAATAAATGAGGGGGTCAAGACTTTTGCACAGTACCGCACGTTTGCATTTGAGGCGGTAAAATGTCGCGGTTTCTCTGTAATCCTGTTTGTTTAAAATGTAAGTTTGTTTGGGATTGTGACATTTTATTGAATCCTGATGCTTACAGATTCTCAATAATAATCGAATTAGCAGCGAGGAATCGTGATAATATCGACTCGGGTGGTGATATAAGACTGAGTGATGTATAACGTCTTTAGTTTAGGGTTTAATTGGAAAAGTAAATGTAACAGAATTCTCTTACTGTTTAACTTTTAATATTAAACTCCAGAGTGTTTTTAGAGAACGGTTGTAGAATTATATTCATGCTCTCTTTCTCTCTCTCTCTCTCTCTCTCTCTCTCTCTGTGTGTGTGTGTGTGTATGAGTTAGACACACGGTGGGCGACACCAAGGTGCCTTTCTGTCTGCAGTCGTGCGTGAAGCCGCTGAAGTACGCCATCGCGGTGCACGACCACGGCACGGAGTACGTGCACCGCTTCATCGGCAAAGAGCCCAGCGGCTTACGCTTCAACAAACTCTTTCTCAACGAGGAAGGTGAGCTCTCCACACACACACACATACTCGCACACACACATGATCACTCCTGTAATTCCGGTTCAGTCCAGTTTGAGAGCTCCAGTTTTACACACGATTAGATTTTTAAAAGAGTATCTGAAGGGATTTAACTCAGTGTTTTAATGCTCTCTCTCTCTCTCACACACACACACACACACACACACACACACAATGGAAGCTACGCCATATTTCTGATTTTCTTTCTGGAAGGTCATGAATAGAATAGAATAAATAATAATAATAATAATAATAATAATAAATATTTTGGACAATACTTAAAATCACTTAAAATTATTTCAGATTTTTTTTTCTTGAAGCTCCAAACGTCCTCCAACGTTATTCATGAAACCACCTGGCAGTGATGGTTCAGGTGTCTCTGTCTCACTCACTAACGAAAGACCTTAAGCCTTGTTCAGCTCCAGTCTCCAGATTACCCACAATTCCCTAAACACTTTGGCTTTGAAGTTGTCACTGGCCAGGTTTTTTTTTTTTTCGTCTAATACAGACTTAACCTTCTCCAGGAAGAAGCTGCCTGTTTCCATGGCAACACTATGTAAGTTGAATGCCACAGAGCGTAGATGAAGGCGAGGATGTGGATGAAATCCGCGCAGGACGGAAATAACCGCAAAACAAATCATAAAGTATTGGCGCTCCACTTCCTGTTGTGTGTTATTTCTTTTTTTTTTCTAGAACGATCCGTGCGGGTCAGTTAGGGGTTTTAAATCTGGTTAAAGTGCTCGCGAGGGTGTAATCATGCACATGGTCATTCACAGGAAGTGATGTAATATCTGAGGAATTCTCCTGCAGGGGAAGCCTGAGTAAATCTTCCTTTTCTCTAAAGCAGACTGAAAAATCAGTTCTGGAAAAACTCCAGATGAAAGAGTGAGGACGTGTTCTCGTCCTAACAATCAGTCTGGATTTTTATTTATTTTTATATATATATCAAACTATCTGTTTAATAATAAACTGTGATATAGGGCACATTAATCATTAATCCGCTGTTTATCGTGTTCCCGTCTCCAAGGAAACGCCTCAAGTCTTATTTTGGCTCGAGACGAGCATACACGCAGACTCCTCCCCCTTCCTGTTTACCCCCCTGTGCCTGTTTAACACTCCAGCTTTTAGGAATCCGTTTCTCAGAAACGCTCCTGATTAATCAGCGACCCAGATTTAGCTGGAAATCTGAACCGAGCTCTTTCCCTGAAACAGCGCCGAGGGGACGCGAGCGGAGGGGAAGAAACCAGACGAGCGCGAAGTGGCGGTCAGTCCAGGATCTCTTAGTACGAGTTAGTAAGATGAACCTGCAGGACGAAGCACGGCGCTGGTGTCTCTCTGAGGATGTGCAGGTTTGCTGATTGAGTGTATATGAGGGGCGTTCAAGTCAAACCGGGACTTGTGATGAATTTTCTGGTGAAGGAAGGAGTAAAAGTAATTTTAAAAAGTAGTGCTATAGCACGGCACGATGAGGAGACATCGTGAACATTCAACCAATGGAACATCTGATCCTTAAAAATCAACGAGAATTTTTAATCTCAGAACCGTTTCCTGTTAATCATCTTTTGCTCATGAGCCACGCCCTTTCAGAGAACAGCTGAGCTGAGCAACAAGCCGTGGGGAGGGGCTCTCCTTACATTCTATTCTATTCTATTTTATTTTATTTGTATAGCACTTTAACACACACACACAGAGGAAACCAATCTGTCGGTCTGTACATGACAACAGTTCTCCTTTAACATAAATGAGCGTTATTGTCAGACACGCTGCCGTTCTACTAAGAGAATCAACGCCGCCTTCTGACCAATCGGAGCGCAGCGCCGCGGTGTAACGGTTACTATAATAACTCATGCCGTTGTTTGTCCGCAGATAAACCCCACAACCCGATGGTGAACGCCGGGGCCATCGTGTGTACCTCTCTGATAAAGGTAAGCGCCCCCCCGGTGTCCTCCTCACCCCGCGTGTGTCGTGATGAACTGTTAAATCTCTCGTCCTAACTGTACTCACAAAGCGCACAGGGTCCTAAAGGTTCACCCTTAGTTAATAATAGTTTTTAAAAAAAGAGTTAGTAATAATAATATTAATAATATCCCGGGATATCTCTGGATATGACGTACATGACGGTTCTGGAGACCCTGGAAGGCTAGAAGGAATTATTCTTAATGAAGTGTGTGCTTGTCATCGTTCCACTCCAGATGATAACATCGTTCATCCCCATTTATATTTATAGTAAAACTTATAGTAATGATGATGATGATGATGATGATGACACCACTCAGGACACTGTTTTTTGTGTGTAATGAATTCTCAAGTGAAATTCATTTGAACTTCCTGTTGCTCTTGATTTCCTCATCTCTCTGATGCCACTGATTATTATTAAAGTTCATTTAAAGTGTGTATACACACGTACACCACACACACACACACACACACACACACACACACACACTGGTCCGTGTACGGATTTCATGATTAATTCATTCCTGAAGAAGGAAATTTGAAGTACATTGTCATGCTTCCCACTGTGTGTGTGTGTGTGTGTGTGTGCGTGTGTGTGTGTGTGCGTGTGCGTGTGTGTGCGCGCAAAAGGGCTTGATTTGTATCAATAACTATACAATACATATAAACATCAATTGCAGAAATAAAAACACTTTACCCTAAAACTGATGTATTATATCGACATAATCCAGATATTATATATAATCCCACTATTAAAACATGCACAATGATATTTTATCAAATATATTTTGACCATGAAAACATGATGGTTACATTCAAATGTATTGTTGCCATTTAAAGTTTGTTATTTTTAGGCCTAGAAATAACAATTTCTTTAATTTTAAGGTTTAATAATTAGATTAAACACGAAACCAAGCTAAAAAGTAGAGTAGCTGTAGTAATAATTACAAAGACTTTACAGATTTGTTTGTTCCTGAGTGTAACAAAATATATACATAAAAGAAATCAATGATCAACAATCAATGGCAAATACTTAATGACTTATACAGTAAATACTAATGTGAAACATGTAAAATTTTAGCATGATTTTGTTCTATAAACTACTGTAAAAAATACTTTTATACAAATTACAAAGTAATAAATTGGAGATTTTTTAAAAGCTATAAATTTAACACTGGAGACTCCTTTCATAAATGTGTCAATGTTTGTAGTGAAACATGTTTAGATAAATAATTTTAAAAAAAACATTTTTGTAGTTTTTTGGCCGAAATTTTTTTTTCCCTCTTTAGCTGCATATGTCTCTCAGATCACAGCGATGTGATAACGAACCCTGGAGCCTTGGGCTTGTCCTTTATCTGGTTCATTACAAATACAAGACAAGATCAAATAAATTCATTCGCCGTTCTTCAATCGCCAAAAGTTTGTGCACCCCTGACCATCACACACGTGTGTCCTTGTTGAACATCCCATTCCAGACTTGAGTCCACCGTTATTACTCGTATACTTGAACGAGCGTTTATTTATTGGCAAGGCTTTCCAGTAGACATTTGGGTGTGGTTGTGTAGATTTGTATTCATTCAGGTATTACGAGCTGTTAGTCAGGGCTCTGTGTAGCACACTCGAGTTCTTCCATTACACTTTTAATGTAACACACCATGTCTTCATGGAGCCGGGCGTTGTGGAGCCATGCTGGATAAGGGTTTGGGCCTCTTAGTGCCAGCATTGCAAAAAAAAAATGACAAGTTAGCAAGTGAAATGTTCTTGAGTCTAACCAAACCTACATATAATTTCCTCAAATATGCTTACAACAAATCAAATATAATATTATTATGCTTATTTTACTGTTAAATGTTACTAAAATTGCAACTGCAACAAAATGCCTTGTTCTACTGGTGGATACTTTTCCTATTTTTTAGGAATTTATTTCTTGAAGAAAAAAAAAGCTGCCAATAGAACAAAAATTTCACTTGCCATATCCTAGATTGGATAAGATTAGATGTAATGTTAAAGTACATGTACAAAAGCAGTGAAATAAAAGTAGTCCTGACTTACGAACATTCTGCAGATACGAACAGACCATTTGTAGATGCGAACAAATCGTAGAAGTAGCTCATGTGTTTTGTTCAAAACCTAAACACTGCAGTGCACCAGATCCCAATATTCATATCAGAGGTGTATAAGGCTCATTTTTGTCGGACTTAAGGACAAATCCAACTTAGGAACATAACTCGTTTTAAAGTCTGTACATAATATATGAGTTTGACGTTCAGGGGTGCACACACTTTTTGTCTACATAGTGTAGTTCAAATGTGGTGAGTTAAACTGGTTTCTTCAACTGTATAAAAGATCATTTATCCTTGATAAAGAAGAGCTACAAGACAAAGAATAAGAACATTCTACTCTGAAATTTGTAAGAAGTACGCAAGATGTGACTCAAGATGTGAATGTGGTGGGAAAAGTTTGGTAGGGACATTAATGCTTTAATGACAGACAGAAAACAGAGGCTCAGACGCATCTTCAGGTAGCGAGGTAGAGGTGCGAGTGCAGTATGGTGATAAGTGCGTGCTGATGCACAGAGAGACTCAGTTAGACTGGAGGTGAAGTGCAGGGACACGGGGGATACGCCAGCACACACCATCAGCTGCCTTACAGAAATAATTTAACCTTCGTTATTCCATCAACACCTTCATCATCTTTCCCAGCCGCTTTTCATTTGTGTTGTTTGTTTCTTTTGTTTGATCACGAAACAGGAAGTGTTGCGAAAATCTCGTTTAACAAATGAATTCCAGAAATTCATCCCTCATTGATCCAGTCCTCCACACGGGGCTTTAATCACTTTCCACTTACCAGGTCATGTTTATTCATCATGTGATCAATTATTTCATATTGATTACTTGTGAGTGAATGCATGAACGGATTGTGAGAGAGTGTGTGAGTGAGTGTGTGAGTGCCCGCCCTGTGTTGAACTGTCTATGGGAGCTGCTTCTGCTGTTTTCCGTAGGATCCTTTTGTACCACGTTACCGCATGAGAATTTCTCCCCTCCTGCCGCGAGTGCTCCGTGCGGGCTGCCGTGTGCAATGTGGTGATGAAGGCTTTCTCTGTATGCTTTTTTTCTTTATGTTGTTGCATATTTTACAGACGTAGGAACTGTGGGATTTTTTGACCGCTGCAGCAGGTCAATGACGTTGGTAATCTTTTCCTTTCCATTATTTCCTCCTTCCTCCCCTCATTGAAACAAGCCGGGACACACTGAGCTCTCAATATCACAGTGTGCCTGTAAACTTTTAACAGAATCTGTCAGATCTTAAAATGGTTTTGTCATCCTGACTGAAAAATAAAACTGCCTCGTTAGTCGAAATGTGAAGTAAATTCATAACCAAAAATCTTAGGCTCTGGAAATGAATCTAGACCAAATCTGTAGATGAAGACTGTCTAACTTTCGACTCCTGCAGGGTCACGTCACCACACTGTGCAGTGTTTACTCACTACAGCACACATACACAATTGGATACATTGGGTCTTCACTAAAACCCATATCGACCCAATGTTATACCTGAAAGCATTTCTTGTTCCAGGCATCATTTCCAAAACCACTATGGTCGCGTTGTCCTAACTGAAACCTGTTCTCGTTCCACCCATCACTTTCAAAACCACAATCAGCACGTCATAACCGAAACTCTTGTCCATTCCGTCCGTCAGTTTCTAAACTGCACTCGTTGTTGTATTGTCATAACCGAAACGCTTTCCTGTTCTATAACTGAAAGCTATAATGATGCATTGTCATTTTCAAGACCCCTTTCTCTTCTGACTGTCGTTTTATTTTTCAACATGTTTTTTGCAAAAATCTTTCTTGTTCTAAGTCTATCTTGAAATCCCTATCAACACATTGTCATAACCAAAACTCTCTCCCATTCCATCCGTCACTATCAAAACCCCTACCGTATGGTCACATTGTCCTAACGGAAACACGTTCCATACGTCATTTCTCAAAACCCTTTCTTGTTCTGTCATTCCTAAAATCCCGATCAACACACTGTCATAACCGAAACCCTTTCCTGTTCCATCTGTTACCCTCAGCATTGCACTTGACGCTTTGCCATCACTGAAACCCTTTCTCGGTCCATCTTTCATTTTTTTAAATTGTCATCAACACATTGTCATAACCGAAACCCTTCCGGTTCCATGCGTCAGTCCCAAAACCCTATGGACACATTAGCCTAACTGTAACGTGTTCCTGATCCCATCCACCACTTTCGAAACCACACATCACTATCTAAAACCCTTTTGCACTTCACCTGTCAATTTCGGGTCAACCAAACCCGACATTCTCATAACCAAAACCCCTTCCTGTTCCTTCTGTCATTTTTGAATTCTCTATTGACGTATTGTCTTTCTCAAAACTCTTCTTGTTCTGTCCGTCACTTTCAAAATCCCTATGAACACATTGTCATAACCGAAACCCTTTCCCCATCCGTCATTCTCATAACCCCTGTGGACACACCTGTTCATATTTTGAATTAAAGAACCACACAAAAAGAACCCGGTGGTCTCAGTAGATGGCCCTGCAGGATTGGTGATTAGACGTCTTTCACACTGCTCTTCCTTTAGCGTCCTCGTCCACTCCTCCACTGTCTCTCATTTCTCCAAGGCTAGAGTTTTTTCCAAGTTTTTAGACCGTCCACCTTTCCTCATGTCAGCTAGTAGATGTTGAAAAACAGAGCAGAGTTGTGTAGAAAGAAATTAGAAGGACAATTAAATTCGTAAAAAACAATTGTGCAGCACCTCTATGTTAGCTCGGTGCTAGCCTGCCCGGCACAAATACACAAATACTAGTGTACATAAAAATTAAAAAATGTAAAAAAATAAAGTTCCTGGCACCATGAATGGAAACCTGAGGCCTTTATATGTCTCCCAGTCTTCCACTCCTACTAGCTAGTAGCACAAAACGAAAATGAGCAATTTAACACACTTTACATAAGTGCAGAAATTTGCCAATGTAAATTCAGTGACGGCTCAAACATTTTTTTTCCATTATGTACTGAATGAAAACCGTTCAACAACCGAGAGGGAACAAATACAACTTTGTTAGGAATTCAACCTCGTATAGTGCGGCCCGTCGGGTTTCTCTTTACGGGTACCTCTTTACGATGTAGCCGCTTATTTTGTCCTCAGTAGCTGGTGATTTTCAGAGCCTACAGCTCACTAAACCAGTTTATTCATGATTTATACTCATCACTGTTGCTTTTAAACCAAACTAAATTTGCATAGAAGTTTCACACTTCACAAAATGACGCTAGTACTGAAGTTAACTTGCTAGCGCGACCATCACCTGCTGTACTGTACACACTCATACACACTTCAGCTCTCTTCCTGACCATGATTTTGACTGACCTCCTGGCATTTCCGGCTTAACCGCAGCGATCTACTCGTAGCATCCTCCCATCATCCTCCTCCATTTTAACGTTTAACTGTAGCTGCAAAGAGCACTACGCCAATTTTTAATGGATCATTAATGATGTAGGGTTCATCTTATACTAGCCTTCTCTTTTTTTTTTTTTTGGTTTGATTGTGCCTAACAAATAAAAACACTAACAGATTTGTGTTTTATGTTTTTTTTTTCCTTTTATATGTTAAACCTCCCTCTGATCTGCAAATAGTCACATGCATTTTGAAAAAATATCTCTCCTTTAATGATCAGGTGTCTACAATATTGTTAGTATTAAGAGTTCCCCCCCATGTACAGTATGTATGAATATTTTAATTATGTTCCTGTCTGTCAGGTGATTTATTGTGTTCATTTTTTTTTCATTATTAATTTCAGCAAAGGGCAAGCAACGCGGAAAAGTTTGACTATGTAAGTATGAACAGAGTTCGAGATACAATATTATCACGATACCTAGGTACCGATCCAGTTAATATTGTGAATCACAAGTTTATAAATATGCATGTTTGTTCAATATAAACATTTTTTCTTTTAGATTTTGTTACAGTTTTAAGACCGTGAACCTTAAAGTAGTCGTCTTAACTTGAAAGTTTTATATCTTAGCTTTATTCAACAGCTTCACAGCTGAATTGAACATGCGTGATGAAATGTAGCATGTTCCTTTTAACATTAATTTTCTACAATTTTTAAACAATTCAAACTAACTTTCAATATAGTAAGTCCTCTACATACAAACTTTCCAGAGTTATGAACATCGCACATGAAGATCACAAGATCACTTGTTATAAGCCAAGCAATAACAAAGGAGAGAAAATAATTGAGAGAATAAAGTGAGGTGAAAATATGGCAGACGTCACTCATTCTTTTATCATGAATCGATAAGTACAAGATCCTGGAACGTGTTAGTTTTATACTGTGTTTGTATCCTAGTACCTAGACAATGTTTGTTGGACTTACGAACAAACTGGACTTACAAACATACGGAACTCGTTCGTATGTAGGTCTTAGTGTACAGAAATTAAAAAATTTACTTCAAATTAAATTAAACACCAAGCAACATGGTTACTGAGTAGGGGTGCTCCGATTGATCATAATCGGTCGATAATAGCTTTGGGAAGTTTGATCAGCAGTCTCTATAATGGCCGATATAGAAAAGCCGATCAGATGACTCAAAACTCGCGGGACAATTTTTTGCGCGCTGCTAAAATGGCTTCACTGGTCTGGCAGTTATACGTGTTGTGTGAAAGAGACAATACATTAGCAATCTGCAACCTGTGTAACAAGACAATTCCACGAGGCGGGAAGCACCCAAAGCATTTTAACACCACGAACCTCATCAGACTCGGTACAGTATTTCGGAGTCGGTGTGACACTTGAATCGGCACACAAAAGAATCGCCATTCACAAGTGAATCAATTTTTCATCTCTAGTTAGAGTTAAAAAGCCAGCTAAGGTTTTGTGTGAGATTATTCAGAGAGTCTGATTCGTTTGTCTTTTTGTTTATTCCATATGAAGGTGATGAACTTCCTCAAAAACATGGCGGGGAACGAGTACGTTGGTTTCAGCAACGCCACGTAAGTTCATTTCCCATCATCGTTACATTTTCTGCTTTTGAGAAACAGGTACGTTGATAATAAAATTAATAATAATTATTATAATAATAGTTGCAAGCAACTATGAACGGGTCCAAGCACTTTGCGTCATCGTCGTCCTGGGCTCAACAGAAAGACATTTAAATCACTCGATGTAACAATAAACAGAGCGTTATTAATTAACCACTTCTATCCTCCAAAAAGCCCAGGATACCAGGATGTCAAGCAATGTGATGTCAAGCAATTTAATGACATTAAGGCACTTTAGACACTTTTCTGCATAATGTTAAGGCAGCATTGACTCGTTTGAGATTTCAAAAATCCCTCCACAATTTGTCATATTGGCCGATTTGTTGGCGCTCGTGTAAATCCCCCAGGAGGAGTGCAACAAATTCCATTGGGTGCATTTTGCAAATGACCTAAAAAAAAAACAGACTTTCTGTGGAGGGGCGATCATGACATGCAATGTGAAAGTAATTCAGCTCAATGAACTCTAAATGTTTACCGGGTTTTCCTCATATACGTGCAAGTGTTGGCAGCAGATTCCAACCTGTCTTCTGATTTTCATGACTTTTTGAGCATGTCAGAATAATTTAATAATAACAATAATAATAATAATAATGAGCATTTCTGTATCTGCATTATTAAATGATTAAAGATGACATTCAGTGAATTTATGTTTGATTAATTTTCTTAGACTACCACTTATTTTTTTGTCTTTTCTTTTATCACAAAAAATGGATGAGCAGTTGAAAGAGGAAACAAAATATGACGGACGGTTGGGTTTGTTTTCATTCCGTCTCCCAGCAGCTGACGGCTTGTGTTTTCTATTCCAGGTTCCAGTCTGAGCGTGAATCAGGCGATCGGAATTTCGCCATCGGCTATTACCTGAAAGAGAAGAAGGTTAGTTCAGGCCTTGTTTTTTCTTTTTCTCCTCCCGGGTGTTTTCCCCAGCTTGTCAGATGTCATTCCATTTGCCTTCTCGTATGTAAACACTAAGAAATTATGATAATGATAATGATTTCAAATTCAAAACTGAAAATTTTTTTTAATTTGTTTTGGAAATCCAAGCGCATACTGCAAGGAGGCTCGGTGACTCTGTGGTTAGCACTCGCAGTTCAAGGTTCCAGATTCGATTCCCGCCTCGGGGTCGGTGTGTGTGTGTGTGGAGTTTGTATGTTCTCCCTGTGGTGGTTTCCTCCAGGTACTCTGGTTTCCTCCCACAGTCCAAAGACATGCAGATTAGACTAACTGGCGTTCCCAAATTGTTCAGTTCAGGTTTTTTAAACAATTCAGGTTAAACTTCAAATGTTAAATCGACGTCTTTAAAATTATCCCACACTATGTGCTAGTTTTGAGCTCATCCTTGCATTGTTGTCTCTTTTTTTTTTATCTGGTGCATTGTGTGTGGACCAGGACATCAGCAGGAAACAAGATTATCACTTTTTATGAGACGTGAAGTTTAAACAATTAGATCATTTGATATGATAAAGATTCTGTTTGTTATTAGTCTCATCTACCTTACAGCACAGTGAAATGTTTTTGTCGCATATCCCAGTTAGAAAGCAGTGGGGGTTAGAGTGCAGGATACAGCGCCCCCTGGGTGAGATAGGGTTATGGCTCAACAGTGGCAGTTCGACGGCGCTGGGGTTTGAACCCCTGACCTTCCGATCAGAAACCCAGTGCCTTAACCTTTTTTTTTTTTTTTTTTCTGGAGGAAACCCACCAAGCATGGGGTGAACATGAAAACTACACACAGACACACACACAGACCCCGAGGCGGGAATCGAACCCTCAGCCCTGGAGGTGCAATGTGTCAGTGCTAATGTGGCCGCCTTGCTGCCTATTTAAAATTGTAACGCCATTAAATCAGATTGAATTGAATCGTAAATATTCAACAGTCGTTTTTAACAGCATGTAGATAAAATCAGGGCCACTGGGACACTAATGTCGTTTGATCTTCTACATTTCTTGTGCAGTTTAGTGTCACCTTCCTCTAACTTTATACAAAAAAAAAAACTAGACACTTTTAGCTTGTTTTAAAATACCAGAGTTGTCGAATAACCAGTGTTAGATTTCTGCTGCGCTTCCAGAGATCGAGGCATACTGTAGATGTGTGTCCTCGTGTTCCTTCACCTTTACAGAGACAGGATTTGTTTACAGTCTGTCCAGTAAACTTGGCCTTTTAAAAGGGTAAAGTTCAAGATCAGATTCTGGACACGCCTCCATTTTATTCAGCCTTAATTAAACCTGAGGTCTGAAGACAGATGTTTCCGATTTCAGTAATCAATCCTCCCTGCGTTTTTTTATGTCATGCCGTTTCACGCTGTTCTAATTCACATTCATAGATATTTGTAAACAAAGTCGACTCGACTCCCCGTGTCTCATGCAGCGTTAACGTCTGATCGCGTTCTCGTTTGTGCGTACAGTGTTTTCCTGAAGGAACAGACATGACCTCCATCCTGGACTTCTACTTCCAGGTGAGATTATCACCACATCACACACACACACATCATTTTACACGGAAACAGCACAGTGTGCTCATGTTAGTACTGCAGTCTATACAGAGTTAACAGGAGTAGGTCAGGAGTAATGCCATGTGACATGTGATCAGTGTGCGTGCCCCATCAGGATCTGTTCCCATCACCCATGAAAAGTGTAACCGGATACACACTCCTGCTGGCTGCCAGGATCCAGATTTAGACTGCCTGTTTGTGTGTGTGTGTGTGTGTGTGTGTGTGTAGCTGTGCTCCATCGAGGTGACATGCGAGAGCGCCAGCGTCATGGCTGCCACCCTGGCCAACGGCGGCTTCTGTCCAATCACAGGCGAGCGCGTGCTGAGTCCCGAGGCGGTGAGGAACACGCTGAGCCTCATGCACTCCTGCGGCATGTACGACTTCTCCGGCCAGTTCGCCTTCCACGTGAGTGTCCTCACACACGTTACACCTTCTGACTGGTTGATGCATTTCCTATAACGGCAGGTCCGGCCGTAGTGCAGGTTACCAACAGCGCACTCGAAACTAAAGGAGTTAAGAGACAGCGACACTCTGACTCTGTAGTCAAGGTCGTGCTGATCATTCTAGTGTTTGTGTCTCAGGTGGGTTTGCCGGCCAAGTCGGGCGTGTCAGGGGGCATCCTCCTGGTGGTGCCCAATGTGATGGGTGTCATGTGCTGGTCTCCTCCACTGGACAAACTGGGAAACAGCGTGAGAGGCATCCAGTTCTGCACGGTAAACACACACACACACACACACAGTTATTATTTCTTAATGATGGTCTTATTGTTATTCTTTTCCTAGTTCTTATGATTTTTATTTTTATTATTATTATTTTTTTGTTTGTTTTGCATATCCCAGTAATAAAGCTGGGGTTAATGTGCAGGGATACAGCGCCCCCTGGAGCAGATAGGATTAAAGGCCTTGGTCAAGGGCTTTGGCTCGTTTGGAAATTCTCATTTCTGTAGACACACTAGTGCAAAAAAACATGAAACAAACAAGGGGGGGGCAATATTTTCGCACGTTATCACATACAACACTGCTCAGGTTCTGTTTATTCGTTAGAACGACTCGTCCAGGCAAACTAAACATCCAGCTACAAAACAAGGCCGTGTAAGACTAGCCGTTTGATGAGGACAAAAGTAATGGCACCCTATAAAATCCAGGAGGGGGGGAGTTCGGGTTTGTCCGTGGTGCTGATCGGAGTTACTACAGGATGTAGTGTATGATTACGGTTACGTCTCTATTTTTATTTATTTATTTATTTATTTGTAATTTTAATCTGTCTTTGCCTTTTAACAGAGTTTGTGGACGAATATAAACGCGTTTAGTAATTTGTGACGTACAGTCAGTGACTCTGATTTCTCTCCGGCGCAGGACCTGGTGTCTCTGTTCAACTTCCACAACTACGACAACCTGCGGCATTTCGCCAAGAAGCTGGACCCGCGGCGCGAGGGCGGGGAGCAGCGGGTGAGTGAGCTCTTTAGTTTGCCCGCCCACCTATCCGTCCCTGCATGCCCAATCAGCGCGCTGTTCCTGTACGAGTGAGCGCATCACGCCTCGCCGCCGATTTAACTCTCTGTACTGAGGACTGAGAGGAGCCTCACACACACACACACACACTTTCTAAAGGTTTACACACTTCAGCTGCTAAACTAAACACTGCTTGTAATAGATATATACACGAGGTTAGTAAATGTGTAGCGCTGTAGCAAGCCAGTCTCTGACACACTAACTGACCGACTGATGTCTGTCTCTCAACACCACCACGACTTCATCAGGGGTTTAGCACGTGAAAAGACGTTTCTTTTACCTGACACGCTGCTGTTTAAGGCATGAGACCGATGTGGTTTTTCTTCCGGTGTGTCGTACAGTAGCACGCGCGGGTCAGTAGTGTCGCAGGCTCGTCACCGTCATGGCTCATAAACACTGAACAACAATAACAATAATATCATTTAGCTTTTCCCATAAGCTGATTATTCTCATGATCATCTTTTTAACAAGTCTGCCATGTTATTAGATTACGTGTTACATTTACATTGTAAAGGACTTTATTACCAGACGGTAAGAACTTCAACCTCAGCAGAACAGCATTTATTGAAAAAAAAAAACATGTACTGACTCTTACCACTCTGAAGTCTTTTATTTCATTACAAAAAACAAATACGAACGGTTCCTGTTTTTACTTATTTCACACGACACATTTTTATTTGTTTATGGTTGTGGAACGTCAGTGAAACACACTCCTAACACACTATCTATCGCTGAATGGTGATTAAAAGGGGGTGTGGCCAGACCATTGTCTGCATTACAGCATTATAACATGAAAAGAGCAACAGACAGACAGCTGGATACAGTATAGGTGCAGATTCTAGTCTTTTTGTTTGTTTTTTAAAGTAGAGTTATAATAAATAATCTCATTAGAAAAAAAATTAATTAAATGACTTAACCTGCACATGCATGTACTCTGTTGTCCAAAATCTATTTTTAGTCATGTTTAAACATTCACTTGGCTCTTCAGTGAACAAACAAACAAAGAAAAACCATGAAAGTGAAAAGAACTCTTTTTATTTTTTTGTTTCATTTTTGTATCTGTATGTGTATGGGGTAGCTCAGTGGTTAAGGCATTGGTTCAGAAGATCCCAGGTTCAAACCCCACAACCACCAAGTTGCCACTGTTGGGCCCTTGAGCAAGGCCCTTAACCCACAACTGCTCAGATGTAATAAAAAAGTCGCTCTGAATAAGGGCGTCTGCCAAATGCTCCGAGTTGCTGCTCAGCTCTGCCGCTCTATAGAAGGGGCGTGGCTCAGCAGTAGATCATTTACAGTACATAGACACTGAAACAGCACACAAGGAAGAGGAGCAAGACGTGTTAACTCGTTAAAGAAAAAGTAAAATTTTTTTGAACTTTTAAGTGTTTCACGAGCAAAGACGTTCACATCAGGGACGAGTGAAGCTACGACGCTCTGCTGAGACGTCAGACAGCAGTGAAATAACAAGGCTGAAACACTACAAAATCGAATTCAGTTTATTTTCAGCGCTAAATCATCAGACTCGTTAGCCATCGCGATTTTCATCTGCACTTTCACATTAGGCGCGGTTGGTTTGTACCGTGCCCAGGAACAACGGCTCCCGCCTCAGGCCAAACATTCAAATTAGATTGGCTCTTTTTTTTTCCCCTACATTTTTTTTTCACAACAAAAGGCAGTACATTGTAGATAACCAAAACAACAAGTACAAGACAACAAAAACAAAGACAAACAAATCAAATACAACAAATACAAGCCAAATGATGAAAAGACTGTTCCCAGGTACGCTTGTGTATTTACACACTCCGATGCAGCAGGGGGCAGTATGCACCTACTCGGTTTGTGAGCCACCACAAAACACAAGAGAAGAAGAGAACAAGGAAGTTGACCTCCGCGCTATGCCTAATATGATTGATATTTCTAAAAAATGTCAAGAACGTCACTCTCGCATGCGGAGGAGATCGACGGCACTGTGGACGTCACGTCAAAACGGCAGTCCACACCCATTTCCAGGTACGATTGGTTTCTGAGTCCGTTTCGATCCGTGTCTGAGTGCGCTGTATCGTTCTCGTGACCACCTCTTCATGCAGACTCGTACAGCTCTCAAGTGTGGAAACGATGGGGATGAAAACGATCCCGGACTCCTAATGTGAAAACGCCCAGCCGTTACAAGTTCCTCATACCTGCGTTCAAATCTCGCACAAGATCTTAGACTAATCAATTCAAACATCATTGTGGTCCAAGTTCTGTTTGTGAAAGAAAGGAGTCTCCAGTGGCCGTGTAACCGTTACCGGACCTCTCCAGGACACGTTGCGGATTCTGTGAAACATATAAACAAGCTGAGTAAAAAGAAAAGGAGCTGCTGAGGTTCGTAGCTGCTATAACACACATAAGAACAGGAGCTAACTTGTTTCACAACAGTTCCACAACCAATAAACTGTTCCACAACCAATAAACTGTTAAAAAGTCCAAGTCTCGGATGTTAATTGATGATAAACAGAGAGCCATAATCAGGGTGCCAGTCGTGCTAGTGAGCGACGCTTTCTCGACTAACACATGAGGATGCGGCTCTAACAGCTTTGCTTTACTAGCTTTGTGGCATGCAGGGGTTTGATGATAATACACACAAACAAACACGCGCGCACACACACACACACATGAATATATATATATATATATGTGTGCACATTACATGTGCATTTAACACAGACGTGGTTACAGACGGAAAAGCAAACTAACGTGTTCTCCATGTCGCGCAACACAGCAGCTCAGCTTCGGGCCGATGGATTACGAGAGTCTTCAGCAAGAGCTAGCTCTGAAAGATTCACTGTGGAAAAAAGTCTGTCCCGCCGAGTCCAACGAAGACACTTCCACCACTGTGGTCTATAGGATGGATAATGTCGAAGAGCACAACTAACGAGACCTGCGCTCGGGCTGGGATAAAGGGCTGACCCGGGGACGGGGTGTATTTATTTCACGCTGAGTCAGTTTATTTATGTGTGTCTCTGCTTGGCACGTTGCAGCTTTTGATGTTTGTCTTTTTTCTTTTTTTTTATTTGTCTATAAGGCAGATGCTGTTGAGTCTATGATTTGTTTGTTTTTCCTGCTTGTGAATGTTAATATGAAACCAAAGCGCCGGGTTCTGAACCCAGGCAGGAGGTTAAAGGGGGAAGTGCGTGGTGAGGCGAGCGGCGAGGTGTCGCGGGTCTGACTGGCTGCTGAGCTGACACTGATTACTCTCTCCTCTTGTTAGCATTGAGTTAGGAGACATAATGATCTTTCCACACACACACACTCATCCTCATCACAGGGTGCGTATCGATCCGGTGATGTCATGGACTTGCTTGCATGACCTTCAGAAGGGAGCTTTCTCACACATTTTTCTGACTGATTATCTAATAGTTTTACCACAATAAATCACAGTCCTGCAGGTGGCGCCGTTAGAGATGCTGTCGTAGTTTCTGTTCCAGGTGGGGGTGAAGCTTAGTTTCAGCACGGAATTATATGAAGGCCAAGAAATAGAAAAGAATCAGATTGTAGTCAGACTCTGTGTACTTACAAGGTCACGGAATTGTGGGTATTTGACGGAAGACGTCTCAGATTTGTTGCAAGTATAGTTTGTGGGCGGAGCTAAATTCACATGAATTCAGGAAGGAAATATGAAATTGTGTTAAAACTTTCTTGAAGTTTACATTTTTACCGACTTTGGTTGAAACACTGAGTACTTCTGTTACTTTTGATGCTCGTTATGTCAGTAATTAAACACTTTTTTGTGTGCTGTTACAAGAAAATAAGAAAAGGTAATGTGATGCGTAAATATTTCCTGATAAGTTAATAATATAAAACAGGAAGCTTGTTATATCACTGAGAAACTCCCCTGTCCTTTATCAAGCTTCATCTGTGACACTGGAGACTTTTTCCATTAATGTTGAACAAAATTATTCTTTCTTTGAGAAAATTTTCCCTTCAACATTGAGATACATTATTACATTGCAAAAACCTGATGTCTTAGCAAGCGAAATATTCTTTAATCCAGTTAACTGTATCTAAGTTTTCTAAAAATAAGACAACAAATTAAATAAAAGGTTATTAAGATTGTTTATAGTTCATTTTTGTTTATATAAAAGTTTCTATAAAATTTATATGTATTAAATTAAAAAAATATTGATGAATTTAATCAGATTCAAGATATTTTCACTTGGTCAGTTGTAATATTTTGCAGTGTAGTAATTAATTTTTATTTGTTTAACGGTTTTAATAGATATTGCACTGCACTAAAAAAAAAAGAGAGAGATCTTGGCAAGTAAAAATAAAACAACAAACCGAAGATTATTAAGCTTATTTCTTGACAAATTTTACTCAATTTAATTTAAAGAGATAAATTTCAATCAATTTAAATAACTTGGGTTTTTTTTGTTTTGTTTTTTTGCAGTGTATTAATGAAGATTTATTTGTATTATAACGGTTATAATATTTGACATTACACTGCAAAAAAAAAAAGTTTGTAGAAAGAAAATGATCTCAATTTAGTTACATTTAGCTATAATATCTTAAAATAGGAATACAACAAAGCAAAAATAAAATTGTTAAGCTTCTAGACTCGTTGTACAAAATTCCTAAGCAAAACTTTCTTGTTGTATTGGCAGATAATTTTTTTAATTTTATTTCTTTCTTTCCTGAAAAAAGCAAAATAATCTGCCAATAGAACGAGCTTAAAATGTTAGTAAAAGTTTGACTGCATTTGGTTTCTTGTATTGTTTTATTTGAAGAAAGTGTAGATAAATGTAACTAGATTTAAGAATATTTCACTTACTAAGATAATGTTTTAAAGATTGTGACAAAGCAGGTATAAATCTTTAATTGTGTTAAAATTGTGAGAATTGCACTGAAAAACTCCCTGAGATGACACGAGGAGGACTTCGTGTATCAGTGAAGCGCACACTGCACACGTCCCTGTGAATGAGCGTTTACTGTATGTGTGATACATCGCATTACTATAGACTTGCACCCCTGTCAGAGCTGCTTTTACAGAAAAACTAATCATGTTATTATCTTAAATACACCAATAACATGCGCATCCGTTCCTTAACTGCACTAAATCAGCGTGCTGAAATTAGTGTCTCATTTTGTTTCTTCGTCCTTGTAAAAGTAGCCTGGAATTTATTCTAAAGGCGCAGAAAGATGCCAGACAGCATCGAATAAATTTTTTTTTTTTTAAGTTTTTGAAATGTGTACACAAAGAGGAATGTAATACTGCTCATCAGAGATCATTTGACTGCGTAATTGAGTTGATAATATCAGAACAAGCCTGCGTTCAGGATCTGATTATAGCACTGCACACCCGCTTCAGCAAGAAATAAATGCGCTCTGCTTCAGTCCTGATGCCCGGATTCGTATAGTTTCAATCGTGCGATAAACACGTCATCGTCACACGACAGCGATCTGGACCTATTTTACAGTAATCGAAGCAGAGCGGACTGCACACTTCCGACAACACAAACACTCAGAATTCCAGCACACTGTAAAGAAATGAAGTGTTTAACAAGAGAGAGATTTCTGAATCTAATCACATTTATCTACACATTCTTACAATACGTTTACAACAGACAAACTCCAGTTAAACCTTGGATTGCGAGCATAATTTGTTCCAGAAGCGTTCTTGTATATCAAAACACTCGTATATCAAGGCAAATTTCCCTCGTAATAAATAATGTAAACTTATATTTGTTTCACAAGCCAAAAAATATTGGTATAAAAATAATTAACACAAAATATAAAGTAAAAAAAAAATTATAATAATCTGCACTTTACCTTTACAAAGAATCGTGACTGGTGTTAGAAAAAGCGGGGGGGCTACTGTGTAGGATGACTTTCACACTAATAAAATCACTCCTCTCTGATTCCAGAACAGGAAAGAACAGTCACTACACTTGGACACAAAATAAATTTACTAATATCATACAGTGTCATGTAGTAAACGGTACACACACACACACACACACACACACACACACACACACTCGAATGTCGACTATGATGCGCAGTGAAGCCGAGCAGGGGAGACGATTACCCACAATCCCACAGTGCGCAAGAGAGAAGAACCATCGGCGCAGTTGTGATCGGCTGACAAAGCGCATGCGTGCTACAGTACTCGGATATCAAGGCCTCGCTCATTTAACAAGCTCAAATTTATTTACAAATTTTGCTCGTCTTCAAAACACTCACAGATCGAGTTACTTTCACGGTTGATTTGCTTATTAATAGTCAAATGTTAATAAAATTGCAAGCGAAAATTTTGAGGAATTTATTTCTTGAAAGAAGCAAAATTATCCACCAATACGAGAAGACATTTTTTGGTTGCAATTTTAATCAAAGTTGACTAGAAATAAGCTTAATGATCTTGTATCTTGAAGTTGTTGTAAACTTACTTCAAGAAGCTGTAGATAGGTTTGTCGAGATTTAAGAATATTTCAGTTGCTAGAATGTCATTTTATAGGAAAGGAAACTATCTTTGCAACAGCGCAAACTTTACTAAGTACATTGTTCTTTAACAGTCAGAAATTTGAAGCGAAACAAAAAAACCCACAGATCTTTACTCATCTTTATCTTTAACCTCACTCCACTTAGGCTGACTATCTGTAGCTCCCAAGATCAGCTGACTGCTGGTTTTAAGAACAACTCAAGTGCATTTAAAGCTGTTTAAACACAAACACAGCCAGACGTTACGCTGTAAGAGCTCAGGCTCCAGACAGGCGATCAGTCCGCGCTCAGCACTCGGCTCACACAACTCACACACACACACACACACACACACACACACACACACACACCTGCCCTTAACGCTGACCTGGATTTTGCACATACCTGAGCTGAGGCCTCGGAGCTCACGCTGCTTAGCTACTCCAGAGCATGTACTGCATTGTTTTTAACAGCGTTTGTGTTCCACCGCACCTTCACACACACCTTCATGTCCACCATGTCAGAAGCCCCAATCAGGAAATGTGTAAACAGCGTCGTTCAGCCGCCTCAGTTCAGGGGGGGTCTTATATATATAATTATATAATTCCTGAAAAATAAACAGCGCAATTCCTGATTGAGTCTTTTAACTGTGAATGATTACTGTTGCAAGAAATATTCATGTCGCGAATGATGAGATTTATCAGATCGATTATTATTATTTTTATATATATATATA
>QMIH01000356.1:137112-151752 GCA_003987875.1 Clarias batrachus | reverse complement strand
TGTTGCCAAAAGTATTCACTCGCCTGAGTTCACACGCACATGATCCAATTCTTAATCCATAGTATGATGTTGGCCCCTTTGCGCTATAACAGCTTCAACTCTTCTGTGAAGGCTTTTACACAAGGTTTAGGAGTGTGTCTATGGAAATTCTTCCTTCCAAAAGTGTATTTGTGAGGTCAGACACTGATGCTTGATCAGAAGGTCTGGCTCACAGTCTCCGCCCTAATTCATCCCAAAGGTGTTCTAGTGGGTTGAGGTCGGTCTAAATGATATCATTGAGCCACTTTGGGGTGTTCTGGAGGAGCGAGTCAGGAAGCGTTTTCTTCCACCCGCATCACGTAGTGAATATATATTATTATTTATATTCTATACTCTTATGAAAAGGGGAGGGGCTTATGGTTAATGGTTCTTGCTAGGTAAAGTCACTCAACTTTTGACAAATCACCTTTTAAGATGCTAGATTTAATGACTTTATGAATAGATTTTAGTACTTTATACAGTATATACAGTACATGCACGCCATTAAATACATACGAGTTTCCAACCTCTGTTATAGTTTCATCTGTTTTTTTCTCTCTCAGTACCTGTATAAAGATGAAAAAAGAAGAATGTAATACTTAGAAATATTTAAAAAATACTAATCACAGTCACACCTTTAACTGCAATTTGTTACTTGAGTAACATACCAAGTGGCGGAACTCAGCCGACAGACAGCCGTTTGATTCCTCCATGTTCATGACCTTAGTGTTGGTTCCTAAAATATTAAACTTACGGAATCTGCAACAGGAGGTGAAAAGAAGTGACGAGCAAATGTTCACTATTCATTAGGTTTATTAAACAGTACAACATGAGATATTCAAAGGCCCTGATTAGAAATAGTTTGAGTTTTTACCCCTTGACGTTATTGTTTTCTGTTACATCCCTAAAGAAGAAAAAATATAAATTATAACAATTATTTAAAAAAAATACACCAATACAAAATGTTGTTTACAGTTAATAAAAACGGGGAAGTGTGGCAGGTTTGCATGTGAACTTACTTGTCAAAAGAGACCTTGACTTTTAACTGGCCGCTTAACTCTGGTAGTTTGACCAGCAGCCTGAGGGAAAAACCACAGTCTCGTTACAGGAGCCGTTACTGCTGTCGCTTTGTTAAAACCTAAACCTAAGATCAGCAATAAAGAAGCAGAATGTTTCAGCTTCCCTGTGGTGTTTATTCAGCTTCACTGGTGTGCATTCGACTAATTCTGTGCTTATACTGGTCGTAATTACCTTTTTTAACAATTTTTTTTAACTAAGTCCATTTAAGTTGATAAACTGCATGGTTATTTAAATTACAGTACTGTGAAAAAAGTATTGCCCCCCCCCCTTTTTTTTAAAAATTTTTTTGGTCACACATCAATGATTTATATTTTTAAGTGATGCAGAAGGATACCTGTCCAAACCTGACTGACTGGCCCTATGTGAAAAAGTAATTGTCCCCTAAACCTAATAACTGAACTCATGTCGATATTTGAGGTAACTGTGGTTTCGTGTTTATTTGAATAAACATTGGTGTTCATTTACAGAAAGTTACTCTGTGGTCATTTGACTTGACTGTAGTGTTCAGTCATGCTAACTGGTGTACAGTACGCGTGTGCTTAGATGCAGTCTATCTGAGATAACAGTGTTCATTTGTGGTCATTCAATGTTTTGACATGATATATTTATATTACATTCAGTTGTTTTGTTGTTTTGAACTGTTGCTGTTTCACCTGCACTAGATCTACCTAAACTTTAAATCAACACTCTTGAGCACGAGCTCATTCATGTTTTAATGCCACACCTGATTTTGACTGTGAACTGCACCCCCGTCTTCAGCACCAGAGGTCTCTGCGGATGCGTGGGCATGCACGGCTGCCTCTCCACCACCACGGAACTGAAAGACACATCAGAAGCACCAGCGTGTAACCCCGACCACAAAGCCGAGTCAAATTCCACCCCGACTGTGTAACCCAGAAAAATGACGTACTTGATGAGGAGCTGTTTGAAGAGCGACAGCGCCTGCTCCTGCAGTGAGCTCATGTTCAAAGCCATGGGGTCTTTATCGTAGGTGAAGTTCAGCACCAGCTCCTGGAGCGCGTTCAGCTGGTGACGTATCTGCTGCAAACACTCGGCTACTGTGGTGAACCTGAGGAGCACAACACACTGATTTACTTACAGAGTAAAACTACAACGCTCACGCTGTCACACGCATTCACAGAATTTATGGAAACTGTTTTAAGTGTAGTTAGATAGTAGATAGACTGAGAAATCTATCTTGTTTGTCCCAACAAGATACAAAGGTTTCTGGGTAATATCAGCTGTATCAGATGGAATAATTACTGCTCATAAACTATAGTGGGCGATTTCTAATGTGCATGGGTGTGTTTAGAAAAGAGCCTCACCAGCTCTGTAACTGATCCAGACAGGCATTCGGCGGACCACCGATACACGCCATCTGTTGCCTCCGCTTCCACTCGGGAAGTTTTTCTGATATGAGCGTGCTCTGGGTCAGATCTGCTAATTTTAGTGCATTTAATAAGTCCATCACTATTACCTGCAGAAACACAGATAAAGAAAACACACAGAAAGGCTTAATGTAGCATCAAGCTTAGTAAGAAATAAAAGTGGGATGAGAAGTGGGAAGCTAAGGATGGCAGCCATTACTGCCCAGTAGAATTATTTTCTTCACATACTGGATCCCAGTTTGGGGGGGGGGTTAGAGAACAGAGTCAGCCATGATACAGACCTTCTGGTCACAAACCCAGAGTCTGAGGTTTGACTGCATAGGCGATTGTACCTCCGGCAAAATTCACTCTGAAACACAGGAGATTTTAGCATTTAGCACTAGCTTACCTCTCTCATTTCGTTCAGCTTAAGGAACATTTCTCTGATCTTCAACTCCTCCAGCTTAATCTCTTTGGCTATTTGTGGATTTGCTTCGATCGCCACTGAAAACACAAAGCACACATCACATGACACGACTGCTCCATCCAAACGCGATTACACTCACTTGTTCTCAATATTGGGCCTTTAACTGCAAAAATAAGTGAATGAGAAAATAAATAAATAAATAAATAAATAAATAAATGGCAACCCCATTGATATGTTTTTATTTTATGAATATTATTTACATTTTTTTTGTGTATGTGTGTGTGTGGACCCAAAGTACACAACTCTCCACTAGATCAGCATTCACTCTGGTGCTTGGACCCATAAATATAATAATAAATTATTATATAATAATCACTATTGTAACAAGAAAAAAAAATCACAGACCCTTAATCTTCACCTTATTAAACCTGCTTTAAAAGAAACATCTTCTGATACAGACGTATTAATCTCTTACGTCTACTCTGTAAAGTTTTCGTCTTGAAGTTGCGCTCGTCCTGTAGATTCTCCAGAACCTGAATTTGCTGTTCCATTTCCTGTTTACATAAACGGTATAGAATTAATTAATGTTTTGATTCTATCAGTGTACATTTTATACAATTTAGCAAAATGCTATAACTCCACCTGCCACAATTTTGTCATTATGGATAACCCAGGCTGCAGTTGTGTTTGTAGTAATGTAAATATACAGTTTAATATCAATAATATGTTGGCTGCTTTTTAAATAACAACTTAACATGGCCACCGGCCATAACATTAATACCAATCACATTAAAACCACCTACAGTAGGTTTAGGTTCCTCGCATGCTACCAAAACAGCTTTGACCCCTCGAGGCCTCCACAAGACCACTGAAGGTTGGCTGGCACCAGTATGTTAGGAACAGATCCTCCAAGTGGAGTTTTGGGGGCTAGACAACCTTGGACTCTTTGCTTGCTTGCAAAGCCCCATACACAGCAAGCTTTGATGCACTGGGTGTTCTACAACTTACCGCAATTTGTGCTACATTGAGGTGAAATAAGACAGGCTGCCCTGATCCAGTCATCAGTTTACTTCAGTTGACCTATGCATGGCATTAGTGATATGGGCTTTTATCTATTGAGACTGCAGAAGACCATAAAATACATAAACAATTACCAAAACTATAGTTTACAGCAGCATCATCCTGCTCTATCACTTAGTTAGTTAACGAGAGCGCTGTATTATAGAAGTCCATGACTGCTGGGGAAATGCAATAGAAGTACAGTAACATATTGTAGACGCATTATCTTGGCTTGAACATTTTCCAAAAATTCATTTTCCAAAAGTGCAGTTTTGACAGGAATGTGACAGGAAGAAGTGATATGATTTGTTATTTATGAGTGCCTTACAGCTTGCAACAATAAAGACAATAAACAATAAAAATAAAGACAAAAAACATTGAATAAGAGGGTGTGTCCAAACTTTTAACTTTTGTATATAATGTTTTTCAGATTATAAGTTTATATATATATAGAGAGAGAGAGAGTCAGCCAAAAAAATTATACACGCTTAAGGGAAAAAAGTATCTACAGTATATATACTGTAAAAAAAAGCAATATACACCTCTTATATATAATATATATTATATAACTATATGCACCTTCAAAAATTGTTTATCACCTTTTGCAGTAGTCAAACTGTCACTCTGTTCCAGTGTATAGTAATATTTAAAATATTTAAAATATGTTTTACCTGCACTTTTTTCTTCAGCTCGTTCACCTGGTCGTCTATCTGCTTCTGCATCTCCATTACAGCATTGCCTTTGGGTGAGTCCAAATGTTCCTAGCCAAAAAACGACATGGTCTTGATGGATGTGGTTGGGAATAAAAACATTTGTATCAATTACATTTACATTGCTTGTTGAAAGAAACAGAATTTGTAATTGAGTTGAAAAGGAACATTATTTTTCTTTTTCATTTTTTTGTCAAAAAGTATGCAATATTTTAATTAAAGGTCTTTGGAACAAAAACATTTTAAAAATTCTCAAAATCTAGGTTAGTTTTATATGTCATATATAGCGTTTAAAATTCTGTCATTTACAAATAAACATAATTATGCAGTTAGATGTGTGGTGGTAGCTGTGGTCAAGCTCCTGCCCTACATGCACTAATTTCACAGATTCTATAACTGTCATCCTTCCTAAAAGTTAGATAAATATAATTCCAACTCCATTAACTCCCATGGGTACTGTACCTGTGATCTCATGGCTGACTCCAGAATCCTCCTTTCCTCTTTCAGGGAGTTCGATATAATCATAGCCATGTACATTGTATTTTCCTGAAAGTGTTCCTGAAAGGAAGAAAAACCACTGTGTTAGTAATGAGTGAAACAAACAGAGGAAGGTTTTAGTTATGAAGCTAATGGGATTCGTTTATCTCTGGAGGTTCTGCACCTGTAGGTTGCGCAGTATTCTGCGGATATTGTGCTGAAGAAGGAAGTTGTTGCTTGGATTTGTGTGACTGCAGAGCTCCTCCAGCTTACTCAGGAGGTCGTGGAAACGCACCCTCGCTAAAGACTCATCAAGGGCCACAGTGTCCCTGTACCAGAAAGTAATAATGTAATAATGTCAATTATAATCAAGAGACATGCCTAAGGTCACCTGATTTGATGATTTGTAATGATGGGTTATATTTAAATATAATTATAATTATATTATAAATATTTATATTTATATTTAATGTTGAGTGTGTATTGATAGAAAAGTTGAGAGGGTGTGGTGGTGATGATAGTGAAGTTTAAAAAGAGTCTGATGACAGTAAAGTTTACACAAGGTGTGGTGATGATAGAAAAGTTAGTGTTTGGTGATGATAGTAAAGTTTTGAGTGTGTGGTGATGTGGTGTCTTGTCTTCTCTCTGTGCTCCCTCTACCTTCCAGTCCAGCCAAGCCTGACGATCTCCCTAACATCTCCAATGTTCCCGCTGAGTACCACAATCTCAAGCTGGTCTTCAACAAGACTCGAGCCACGTCGCTTCCTCGGCCTTATGATTGTCCCATTGACCTCCTTCCTGGCACCGCTCCTCCAAAGGGTCGTTACTATTCTCTGACTCAAGAACAAGAAGCCATGAATGAGTACATCACGGGGGCTCTCGCTGCTGGTATCATCCGTCCCTCCTAGGTTCAGGTGGTTTCCAACTGGCCAACCCCTCTGACTTCCTCCAAGAGGCGCTTCCGTTGGAGCGAGGAGGCGGACAGAGCCTTCTCTGACCTCAAGAGAAGGTTCACCTCATCCCCAATATTGATCATCCCCCATCCCGGCAGTTCGTGGTGGAGGTAGATGAGTCCAACTCCGGCGTTGGAGGGGAATTGTCCCAGAGGTCATCACAAGATAACAAACTGCACCCTTGCTCATTTTTCTCCCATCGCCTGTCCCCGGCCGAAAGGAACTACGACATGGGCAATCGGGAACTACTAGCCATCAAGTTAGCGCTATAAGAATGGAGACACTGGCTGGAGGGGACCGAGCTTCCATTTCTATTATAGACCGATCACAGGAACCTTGAATACTTACACAGTGCCAAAAGACTTAAAGCCCGACAGGCCTGCTGGTCCCTGTTCTTTTCTAGGTTCAACTTTGTGCTGTCCTACCGGCCAGGCTCCAAAAGCACCAAGCCTGACGCTCTCTAACGTCAGTTTATTCTTCCCCACGACTCCATGCCATGCGACACGGACCTGCCCTCTCGCTGTCTAGTAGCAGCTGTGGAATTGGACATTGAAGCTAAAGTTAAGCAGGCATTGACCCAGGAGCCCGGCCCCAGCAACATTCCCCCTGATCGTCTTTTTGTTCCTCTCGGTCTATGCTCACAGGTCCTTGAGTGAGGCCATGGATCCAGATTGGCCTGCCACCCAGGCTCAGCCTGAACGCGCTTTATCATTCAGCAGCGCTTCTGCTGGCCCACGTTGGGGAGGGATGTTTCCAGCTTCGTGGCAGCCTACGACGTCTGCACCGCTGTAAAAATGACAACCGTCCCCCGGCCGGTCTCTTCAGACCATTACGCATACTGCACCGCTCCTGTTCTCACATTTCGCTGTACTTCGTTACTGGTCTACCTTTGTCAGATGGAAACATGTAATAATGACCATTGTTGACCGTTTTTACAAGTCCGTCCACCTGGTCCTCAATTCACGTCACGCTTCTGGAAGGCTTTTTGCAAACTCATCGGAGCCACTCCTAGCCTGTCTTCCGGCTTTTATCCCCAATCCAACGGCCTAACAGAGCGAAAGAATCAAGCAATGGAAGTCGCTCTCCAGTGCATGACCATGCATGATGCTACCACCTGGAGTAAGTTCCTCCCGTGGGTCGAATATGCTCACAACTCCCTGCCGTCTGCCTCCACAGGGCTCGCCCCATTCCAGTGCTGTCTAGGCTACCAGCCACCACTATTTCCAACTCAAGAGGAGGAAGTCCAACATTTCGTCCGCCGATGCAAACGAACATGGCTACGAGCTAGACCAAGCCTGCTGCAAGCATCCAGGTTGTACAAGTGACAGACGGACCGCCACCGTACCAAGGCGCCCAGGTATAGGGGAGAGGGTCATGCTCGCTACTAAGGACATGTCCGACTCCTACTTCGATCTTCTATGGGAGGCATTCATCCCACCTTCCACGTGTTTCAGCTTCAACGCATCGTAAAGTATCCTCTAAGATAGTGCTGATTTCTTCCGGCATATAAGGAAGCGCAGCACGCTATCTCGCTGCCGGATTATTGCGTGTTTTTGCTCCAATATTCTCGCATTTTGTTTCATAGTTTTCACGTTACCAACTCTGCTTTGTTTTCTCATTTTCCCGATTCGCATCTCACGTTTTGGATTAGTTACCTCGCTCACGGATTTAACGGCATTGAACTCTCGCCTTTGCTCCTCGACTTCGGCTTTGCTTCACGTTTCGGCTCAACACTCTCGCAGACGAATCTAATGGCTTCGAACTTTCACTTTCACTCCTCGACCACGGCTCCACTTCTAGTCTTTCCACGGCACACAGCTTCAGGTCAGGTTACCCAGCCCAAGCATCTCAAAATCATCTCTGCTCCTCTACATTTGGATCCGTCTCTTTGCCCTTCGTCGCTCGCTCATGACAGCGTGGTGATGATAGTAAAGTTTAAAGAGAGTGTGGTGATAATAGTAAAGTTAGTGCATGGTTATGATAGTAAACACTAACTTTACTATCATCACCCACACTTAAGTTAGTGTAAGTTAGTTTATATGATTGAACTTAAGATGCTACTGAAATAGAAAAAGTATTATTCACACAGAGTAATTTATTTCTTTATGTTCTTGTTCTAATCACATAGTTATATCCTTACAGAAAGAGGACTGATGTGACTTAATTGACCTGATTTAGAAAATTAATACTCAATTTATATCCAACAACTATTCTGAATTTAAAAACAATAAATTAACTCTCTTAACTTTCCGCAGATAAAGGCGAACATCTGAGCGAGCAAGAGTAACAGGTTTAACCAAGAATTTTTACCTTGCAATGTGAGCATTTCGTTCTACTGTCTACAGTGTTCTCGCTTAACACGTTTTCATAACATACATTTCTCCTGATTGCAAACTCTGTACGATGATGTTATCATTTACAGTGAAGGGTGTTAAATAAATGTGTAACATATCACGTCTCACCAGTCAATGCTTTCAATCCACTGGCTGAGGTACTGACGAATCTCCATGGGAAACATATCATCGTAGAGCTGGCCGATTTGCTCCAGGTATCTTGAGTCCAGCTGCTGAAGCTGGTACCAAAGTGCCATCTACCAAGAGAATAAATAATCAGTATAAGCACATTTAATAAATATCAAAAAGTCCTTTTTTTTCCTTCTTACTATATAAATTTTTTTTTTAAGTTTACCCGTCACATGTTGGGACAGCACACAGTGGGGCTGTATATAAGCAGCAAAATATCCCAGGCTGTATTCACTATCTAAACAAATCTATAATGTGATAATGAGGGTTAAGTTGAAAACCGGTCGAGCTATGTAACTACAGGACATTCTTGTTTCTCAAGAATAAGCCTTTTCATTTGTTACAAAAATAATAATAATAATCTAACGTTCAAAGTGTGTTAGTGAGACAGCTAATTTGTGTTTAGTGACACAAATCAAACGTGCAATGGACGATGACATGGTGAATGCTTTTCTGTTACACCACTCGGAGGCCATGTATAAAGGATTTCAATTCAACAGTATAAACAATAAACCATATATCCAGTAAACCTTGCAACTGATATAATTTGGAATCATTATATTAATTGGTTTTCTTCTGAGCAAATGCACATATACAAATAACATACAAAGATTTTTCCAGAAACACCGTCTGGAGCCGGATTCTGGTAGGCAATTACGCCTTCACACACCCATCAGTGTTTCCAGTGATATTGAAACTGCCTACTGGGAGGAGGTAGTCATTCATAGTGTGTGCTTCATTCACAATAACGTCTATCTTATTGTCGCTGGACTGAGGAAATCATTGTTAATTTCAAAAGAGGAAAAGAGACCATACAGTACTGTACATATAGAGCACTACAGTGGAAAGAATACACAGTTTACATTCCCAGAAGTGTTAAGTAAAGAAGAGGTCAGTCATGTGGCCAGTCTACACTTCCCATCTTACAAAAAAATCCCAACTATATCTCCATTGTCTAAGGAGGCTTCCAAAAAGAGTTGCAGGAAGTGATCATGTGGTTCATCACTGGAGGAGCGAGACGTAAAGTAACCTTTTTAAATTTTAAATAACCTGGATTTGATATCTGTTTGTCCACAGTTTTAAATTCTGATGCAACCTTAACGCGATTGTCTCTGTGTGTGAAATTTCAGACACGAGCATTTCAGAGATGCAGTACACTTTCTCCTTAACATTCCAGTGTTTCTGTCACAACAGACTTAATCAGGCTTAATCAAACTTGTGCTAAATGTGGCCGTAAATATTGATGTAGTAATAAAACAATCAAGCATTAACTTCATATATAATATAGCATTTTAAAAAATATTTGTTTGTAGTAAACTTTAATGTTGCATGGTGTTTACTCCATAAACACAGTGTAGACAACGTATTACTGTACAGTATATAAAGCGAAGCACAGAGAGGACAGAAGTAAAGTCCTCTCATCCCTTCTGCACACATGATGAGAACGGCGAGTGACTTTTACAAGCTGTGAGCTGTAACCTACTTTACAGTGGCAGGTAAACACATCGTAATCTTAAAACAAACTAGTTACAAAAAAACACTTATCCTAAAGCTGGATGCGAAGCGTGTACACTTTAATGGAAATACAAACGGCATCCACTTTTAATTATGTTTTAAATTAATAATAGTAGATATTATATATATTTAAAAAGATAATAATGCATATACATTTATACATTTTTATATAATTTTAAGAAAAAATGGACAACAACAACAACAATAACAATAACAACAACAACAACAACAATAATAATAATAATAATAATAATAATAATAATAATAATAATATTGAGCATATATATTTAGAATATATATAAAAATATTACATGGCTAAGGCTAAACAATTTAAAGTCAAAGCAGTAATTAAAAATAAAGATATATGACATGCAAAACCTTACAGTTATTAATTTATTTATTATAACCAGATATCTTTCTCATGCGGTTATAAAATAACTTACCTTTTTATAACACGTTGGAATTTGGTACAGAAATTCTGTAGAATGTAGAAATATTACCAGCTTATAAATCTAATCAGTTTATTACGATACAGAAAACTTTCCGCAGCAGGTTTCTCACCTCCACACTTCTTAATCTGAACATACACACACACACACACACACGCGCGCGCACACACACACTGGCCCAGCTGACTGAGGACAGATCAGCCAGTCACAACGCGAGATCATCGCGCTTTGTCCCGCCTCCACACGGCGGCCAATCAAAGAGGAATGCGCGTGAGTCGGCCCCGCCCCGTTGTCTGCTGGCTGTTCTGGGGAGTGCGCGTGCTCCCTCCGCCTCAGCGCTTCAGCTTCGCAAAACGCAACTCAGGACTGAATAGAAACTCAGGGTGACGCAGCGGGGGGGCGGACCCCCAGTCAGGCGCGCGAGGGATCTACTGTACACTGCTGAGGCAAATAAGATTCATAATCACAATCAGTTCATTAAAACCGCGGTTAAAGTGCTTTTACATCAGAGACTCGGGTACTGATCCGAGCTCACCTGACCCCAGAGTCCCGTACCTGTGTGTAATGTGAACACTCCATATACACCGACCAACGTACAACGACCAACTGCTACCTCAGCATACAAACCTTCAGAACTTTCACATTCAGAACTGAAATTTTGCAAGAAACTCGTCTCAGCATACGAAGCATTTTCAGCGTACAAGTGACCAAACACTGGCTAAAACTCAGGGAGCCGGTCAAAACTTGTTTGCTTTATTCATAAGCCAAGCAAAGCGAGTTCACATATTTTTGTGCATTTTTGTGCAAGATTCAGTGAACGTTTCAGTTTTATTTTTAGTTTAGTTTTTATTTTTATCATAAATTAAGGTAAAGTGAAGATTAATGTCTATTTATTTCATATTCTAGGTACATTAAGCAATGCTACTCTATGAGTTTTGTCATCTTTTTTTCAAATCTGTCATGTTTTTGATTTCTTGAGTTCTTGGCAGACATCAACGCAATGTTCTTTGAAGTTTCCATCATTGGATAGATCCTTACACTGGGAAACTAATTCCGTTTTTAGTTTGAAATGATTGTGCAGGTGTGTGTTTAGGGATAGGGTTTAAAGTAACTTTGGAAATGTCAGAAAAAAACCCTTAAGGTTCACTTCATCTGAACCACCTGGTGCGGCCTGTTCATACCAATTAATCAGTTTGTATAACATGTCATTTTACTTGGAAACAGTGGGTACGATTAGCCGAGGAAACACAACATTCTATAGATGAAGCAAAGAAGGCTTTCAAGGCTTTTCAAGTTGAAGGCATGCCTCAAACTCCAAAAAAGTATTGCATTTATGTGTATGTGTCATTAAATCATACAATACCACTCAGACCGCTAGGTCTGAGATCATTAGGATCGAGTCAGTTAGAAATACCAAGGGTTCACACAAAACAAGAGGAGTCCGCTTTTAGTTATTATGCTGCCCGCAGTTGGAACCAGCTTCCAGAAGAGATCAGATGTGCAAAAACACCTAGTCACATTTATGTCCGCACTGATTGCATTATTTTATGTTTATCTAATATTTTTAACTGTTTTATTTTGATTTAAAATCAAATTTTAATTAGTTTTAAAAGTTTCATTATTTGTGTCTTTAATCATATTTTACATTTAATTTTTTTATTGTTATTATAATTTTTTAAAAAGTTTTATTGCCATTATTTTCCATTTCATTTTATCATTATTTTCTTCTCTTTTATGTAAAGCACTTTGAATTACCATTGTGTATGAAATGTGCTATACAAATAAACTTGCCTTGCCTTGCCTTAAATAGCTGATGCATTTTAAACAAACTTTATCAGAAGTATTAATAAGAGAATAATTTAATAGAAGAATCTAAATTTGTTACAATATACTATTTGCATCAGGTGCAGACAAGATCTACAGTTCTGTATTTGTTTCCACACCATGCTATTTTTTTATTTTATTTTTTATATAATGTGGGTTTGTCTTTCCTGGCAGGGTTCATGTGCTCATTGTCAACGGTTAACAGATAAATGCACAGATCATCTGCTGAAGAGTACATTATTTTCCTCATAAGGGATTTAAAAAAGGAAACATGTTACAGCTGATCTCACTCTGAAACGGGTCTGTAGTTTATTTATTTATTTGCAATTTCTTTAAGAAAAAACTAAATCAAACAATTTATTTAAACAACTGGTGTCTCAGATCATTAACACACATAACACACATGATGAGGCTGACTAATGAGCTGTGTGATAAACTACTGAGTTAAATTAAGTGAGAGGACAATAATAAGACACAGCGCTGGGAGAAATACCGGGTTTACGGTATGTAGTATGTCAGTGTGTACAGTGGATGTGTGGGTGTGTGCTGCACTGCTGGAACAGCAAAAACAACCATGTGCTTTCTGAGGAAGTGAAACTGGTTTGTACACTATTCTCACACTCTCTCTGAGTGTAACAGAGTGTGTAAAGAGTGTATGAGAGTGAAGGGAGAAACGAAACTTTTGCCAATTCCAGAGGTTCATGGCAATAACAACAATATATTCAAGATGACTCCATTACTACGTTACTATCTGATGCTCCTTCCTAAAGTCTATAGAGCTCATGAACAGTGCACGCAGAGCCAAGGAGTGACCAGGACACGGGCGGCTAGATTCTCATAAGACTCTACAGAACTTTTTTTTTTTGCTTATTATTATTATTATTGTCATTATTATTGTTATGATAAGTAGCAGTAGTAGTTGCATTGATAGTAATAATACTACTGATAATAATAATTTATGTTATTTCAATCAGGCAATCATTCCCGCAGTAAAAAAACAAAAATAATATGAGGAGGTATCGATAAGTTTCAAGCTCTGTTTGCAAGCTCTGTTTTTTCACCATACGTCCTCTCTCAGACGACTTAAAACCTGGCAGTAGAATTTGTTATTGATCATCTGGCCCCTGGGGACGAACTTGCAAAGCACAATGTCTAAAAAAAAATGGTGAGCTTGTGCTTGCTGCAACTGCAGACATGCCTCGCACTTTTAGGTCTGTTGCTTTGATTCTACCACCTACAGTAGAAGCCAGGACAGAAGCAGAAACAGTATAGATTCATGTCGTCCTCAATCCCTGAGAGACGGTGGAACCAGTCTAGCAGTGGGATGAACTTGGCAGCGACATGGCGGATGTTTAACCCACACATGAGGATTGCTTGGGCTGTTCCGTATGACACACTGCCATCTATTGGTGTTTTACAAAACTAGTCTCCAAACTTTTTGATATCACCTACTGTAATGTTATAGTATTATAGTGTTGTCTATTACTTTTTGGGGCCCAAGCATAACAACAACCCTATGTTGTCATAGTGTGTGAAGCATACGCTAGTATTTTTTTTCAGCATCCGGGGCTTTTTGGAGGTCTTAACATGCTCAAATATTTAATGAAAAGATTATACACGCTTGCATGTATACATACAAAACCCGGTACACATTTAGATCTCATTGAGCCAAACAACTATCTCTATGCATGTCGTGGGCTCTACTCAACAGGAAGTCATTGGGGCAACTACAAAACACACCCAATGGAATTTAATGTACAGTACTCCTCCTCGGGTGCATACTATACAATTGTTACCAAAGTGGCTAATTATGATCCCAGGACATTGAGGATGCAAAATTGTGGGGATTTTCTATATCTCTAGTGATTCAGCCATGATAATGCCTTAAACTTTTACTGAAAAGTGGCAATATGTTCGGATTAATGACATCACATTGGGTGACATCATAGTGTGAATTCACCTTTTCTAAAATGATGTCATAATGGTATTGGTATGTCCCCTTTAAATGTCTGTGCCCACTGACTTTCTGTTGAGTCTGGGTGGCGATGGCACCAGGTGCTTGGGCCCGCTCATCATTTTTTGCAACTATATTTAGGACACGAGCACTATGACATCAGCCCTATTATGTCATAGTGTGTAAAGGGTTTTTTTTTTTTTTTTTTTTTTTTTTTCTGGGCCCTTTTTCTGCATATTTCATACACACTCGCAGGTATGCATGCATGTGAAACTTGGTACTTTT
>QMIH01000356.1:102724-137071 GCA_003987875.1 Clarias batrachus | reverse complement strand
TGTCTGTGCCCACTGACTTTCTGTTGAGTCTGGGTGGCGATGGCACCAGGTGCTTGGGCCCGCTCATCATTTTTTTTTTTTTTTTGGCGCCAGCACTATGACATCAGCCCTATTACATCATAGAATGTGAAGGGCCCTATTGTTTTCCTAAGGATTTTTTTCTGGGCCCTTTTTCTGCATATTTCATACACACTCGCAGGTATGCATGCATGTGAAACTTGGTACTTTTTTACATCTCATTGAGATGAACAGTTTTTGCTATGCATGTCATGGACTCTACCTTAACACAAAGTCAGTTATTTTGAGTTGTTTGCAAATTGCACTCAATGGGTTCTGATATACACACAGAAAACACACAGGTTGCATGGGAAACGATGGCACACGTGCTTGGGCCCGATCATTGTTGCTTGCAATAGTTGTTTTTTAATATAATCCATCTGAAAGATTTTCAGTCTTCACTCCAAACGAATACATTTCCTATTATACAATTGCACTATTGACTCCAGCTATCCGGTATCATCTGAATCACCTTCCTCCTGTTACCTCAGAGAGGTGTTCCTTGCCACTATCACATCTGGCTTGCTCATTAAGGAGAACCCAATGAAGATAGGAATGTATGTATGTATTTATTTATTTCCTAAGTGTAGATTTCTGTAAAATGGCTTTGTGACAATGTCCACTATTAAAAGCCTCATACTGCACAAATAAAATTGAACTGATTGATTGAGTCATGTGTCATGTGTGAAATCCAGTTTCAAACTGATAGTACATGGCTAGACAGTACATAAACAACATTCTCAATTCTTGTCAATACAATGTTATATTGTTATAGGTACATTAATTAATCAGCTCTGGGTGTGAACAGTAACGCTACATCGTCACATCACCCAAGCAAGTTCAACATGTTCCTGTCATTTTATATGAGCGATAAAAAAGTGTATTTACTTATTGGTCTTACCAAAATATATATATTTTTTAAATAAATCATTACAAAGATCTTGACAATGTGTACACACCATCTGACTCAGTGTAGAAATGTAAACTACGTAAAACCTGTTTAGTTTGTACTTCATTTAACATATTCATTCAGACAATATTACAGATTTTATGTAATATTTTGTTTGAATTATATTTATTACTTCGATCTGCATACAGAAGTCAGATCAATTTTCACTCTTCTGAAGTGTTGATTAGTTCCCTTGAACAGCAGTTCTGACGGCGGTGCAGGATTAAATCAACGTGCTTGTTCTTATATAGTATTGTTTCTATGACAACAAATAAAAACGTGTAATCATTTATAGTTTTTGAAGTTTTTCTGTTAATGTCACATTTCTGGAAGGAGTCTCCAGCGTCAGTGCTTTGTAAAACTGTAGGCTTTATGACATTTTCATGACAGAGGAGTTTATGCTTTGTGGTGTTATGACAGGTTGCGTGTGTGTTTTTGTCAACTGGTGAGAAAAGGACTTTTTTTGTCAACTGGTGAGAAAAGGAATTTTTATTATTGTGATGTGTTGTATAACAGTTTACCTTCCTTAATCCACACTGAATTAGAGCACAGTTGAACAGAGATGACTGGCGGTGCTGTCGTCTGGCTGGTGTGTCCACATTTTTACATGCTGTAACAAACTGAACCTGGGAAAATACAAGCTTCCAAACCACATTCTGTCATTCAACTGGCAAAGTCTCATTAATCTGTCAGTGTCTGTCTTCTGAGAAATCTCTCACCACAGACCCGCCTCTTACATTTACATTTAGGCATTTGGCAGACGCTCTTATCCAGAGCGACTTACAAAAAGTGCTTTAAAGTTTAGATCACTGGATAGATACTTACACTGGGTTAACTAGGTCAGTAACTAAGTGCCATTAGTCTAACACAACTGGGAAGAGGTTTTATTTTGGGGGGGGTGGGGGGTTAGTCCTGTAAGTACTGGAGAAATAGATACGTTTTGAGTCATCGTTTAAAGATCGTCGAAGTCTCTCCTGTACGGACATCTAGAGGAAGTACGTACCACCACCTAGGGGCCAGAACAGAAAAGAGTCTGGATGAATGCCGCCCTCGATCCCTGAGAGATGGTGGGACGAGGCGAGCAGTGCTGGAGGATCGGAGGGAACATGACGCAGTGCGTGGTGTGATTAGAGCAGAGAGGTAAGTGGGTGCTGGGCCATTTTTAGCTTTGTAGGCAAGCATCAGTGTTTTGAATTTGATGCAGGCAGCTACAGGAAGCCAGTGCAGGGAGCGGAGGAGTGGGGTGGTGTGCGAGAACTTGGGAAGGTTGAAAACGAGACGTGCTGCTGCATTCTGGATCAGTTGCAGGGAACGAGTCGTGGACAGTGGCAGGCCAGCCAGGAGTGAGTTGCAGTAGTCCAGTTTTGAAATAACAAGGGACTGAACAAGCACCTGAGTAGTCTGTGAAGAAAGGAATGGGCGGATTCTTCTGATATTGTAAAGAAGAAATCTACAAGAGCGAGTAAGGTTAGCGATGTGTGGGGAAAATGACAGATGATTGTCCACGGTTACCCCAAGATTGCAAGCAGTGGCTGAAGGTGTGATTTGATTGTTGCCCAGGGATATCACAAGATCTTGACCTGGGGATGAGTCACCAGGGATGAACAACAGTTCGGTTTTACTCAAATTGAGTTTCAGCTGATGAGCTGCCATCCAGGATGAGATGTCTGCCAGACATGCTGAGATCTGGGTGGAAACCAGTGTGTCAGAGGGAGGAAAGGAGAGAATAAGTTGAGTGTCATCTGCATAACCATGGTATGAAAATCCATGCGATGATATGACCTTATCAAGTGACTGGGTATAGAGGGAGAACAGGAGAGGACCAAGTACTAAGCCCTGCGGGACACCAGTAGAGCGTCTACATGGGGCAGATTTAGATCCCCTTCATGTCACCTTCTAGGTAAGAAGCAAACCATTGCCAGGCTGTTCCACAAATTCCAAGGTTTGTAAGAATAGATAATAGAATCTTGTGGTTCACTGTGTCAAATGCAGTTGACAGGTCCAGGAGGATCAGGACAGGTGACAGTTTAGCATGGAGCTTCTCAGTGACTGACAGAAGGGCAGTCTGTGTGGAATGTGCCACTTTAAATCCAGATTGGTTGGGATCATTAAGGTTGTTCTGTGAGAGATACAGAGACATTTGGTTATAAACAGTCCTTTCAAGAATTTTGGAAATAAAAGAGAGAAGGGAGACCGGACGATAGTTGTTAACTTCTGATAGGTCCAGGCAAGGTTTCTTGAGGATGGGAATACCCTTGCCATGTTAAAAGCAGCAGGAACATGACCAGATGATATGGAATGGTTGATGATGGTTGTGGTGAAGGGAAGGAGGTCTCGTGAGATGGCCTGAAGTATTGTGGAAGGGATTGGGTCTAAAGAACAGGTGGTGGGGTTAGATGACGAGATGATCTGCTGAATCATCAGACGACAGGTTGGAGAATTCTGCTAAGGGACGGAAGGGAAGGTCCTGAGGTTCTGCTGTAGGAGTTTGGTTGGGAGTGAAGGACTGGCGGATTGCTGCAATTTTCCCCATCATAGAATGTGGCAAAATCGTCAGCAGTCAGAGAGCAAGGGGCAGGAGGAGACGGTGGGTTGAGTAGTGAGGAGAAGATGTTATAGAGTTTGCCAGGACCATGTGCAGAGGCTTCCAGCTTTTCTCTGTAGAATGCAGTTTTAGCAGAAGTCACGTCACATGAGAATTTGGAGAGAATAGTCTGGTAAGAGACAAGATCGGCATCAAGCTGTGATTTCTTCCATCTTCTCTCGGCAGTTCTTAATTCTCTTCTGTTGTTGCGCAGTACATCAGATAGCCAAGGAGCAGGACAAGACATCTTCCTTGGTTTAGATGAAAGTGGGCAAAGGAGCTCTATGGATGAGGAGAGAGAAGAGAGGAAAGTTTCAGTCGCAGTCTCTAATGGTAGAGAGAAGGAATCTGGGTCTGGAAGGGATGATAGGGCGCATGAAGACACAGGAAGGGGAGACAGAGTGAAGGTTTCTGCGGGTAAGAGAGAAATTTTGGTGGTTAGTTATACACAGAATAGGAAGGGTTATGGTGAAGGATACCAGGTAATGATCAGATTTATGAAGGGGAATAGTGGTGAGATCTGTGACTGGGTAAAAAAAAAAGGTTAAAAAAAATTCCCTGCCTTGTGTGTGGGAGGGCAACTGTTTAGAGTTAAAGAGAAAGAGTTAAGGAGAGAGAGAATGAAAGAGGATTGGAGTTTGTCAGAGGGGAGGTTGAAGTCTCCTAGAACAGTGAGAGGAGTGAGTGTTAGCAGACGGAAAAAGTCTAAGAAGCATGTCCATTTCATCCAGGAAGTTTCCTAGAGAGCCAGGTGGACGGTAGATAACTAAGATGTGGAGGTTAATTGGAGAGATTACCTTAACTGTATGAAATTCAAATGATGAAAAACTGTGATGAGACAGGTCAATAGGCGAGAAGGACCATCTCTTAGACAACAGCAGACCCGTACCACCACCTCTGCCAGTTTCTCGTGGAGAGTGAGAGAATATATAGGCAGAGGATAGGGCAGCCGGTGTAGCTGGGTTCTGATGAGATATCCAGGTCTCTGTTAGTGCCAGAAAGTCAAAAGAGTAATGGATAGCTAGGGCTGAGATAAAATCTGCTTTCTTTACAGCAGATTGGCAGGTCCAGAGCCCAACTACCACCAGTGCAGGACAATGAGACAGTGAGACAGTACTGGAGGGTAGATGAGGTTTCTGGGAGATCTGCCTCTGCTATGTGTGTAAAAGCATCTTGGTCTGTGAGAACTGACAGAGATAGGTTGAACACACATCCTTAACTCCTACACAGAATGAGGTATTTGTCTAAAAATTTTAATTCCTTACTAAGTAAGAATTTCTCACTTTTCTATGTTCTCTCTTTCAAGTCTATGTACACTTGCTATCTAGATTCATGACCAACTTTGTTGCAGGGTATGCTTATTTACTGCTTATCTACTGTGTCTGTAGCAGAGACACATTCAATATATGTAGCTAAGCCCTGCCCACAATTCACACCTTAAGGAAGCCTGAAACTAATCTTAATTACCTGAGAACAAATCACACTGCAATCAACACTACAATCACACTGCAATCAACASTACCAAACAGCAAGAACTAGGTATACAGTAAGAACCAATTGTGTTTCAAAAACAGTACAAAGGTTAAAGACCTACCTTACCAGTGAAGAAGAATCCAATATAGAAAACTAAAGCACAGTCCGCCTCTTCACCGTCTGAGATTACCTCAATCAAGGCCATAATACCTAGGACTTGATAATGTGTTATACTTTTAAGTCAGTCATCTTGGTCTCCTCTTTGCACTATGCCTAATGAGATGAAACTTGTACCATCTCTCTGACACTGCTGTCAATGTAACTTCCTATGCTACAGTGTCTAAAGATATTCTGTACAATTGTGTTTTCAACTTAAAAAACTTAATAAAAAAACTGTCTATTATGTCCATTTGTTGTTTTTCCCCAAAACTGGTAGAATGAAAATTGTCTATAGATTTATAAGATGTAAATTGTAAAAAAAAAAAAAAAAACAAGAATACAGGAATGACAGAACAAACATGTAGAACTCTCAAAATGAGTATATTATTATTATTATTATTATTATTATTATTGTCATAGAAACATGTGATCATGTGTATCTGTGCTATTTCTTAGCCTGTGTGACCCTTTTTTTATCTTTTGCTCAGTCATGTTTATATAGTTGGTTAAAATGAACTAAAATTGGCTACTTTGTACTGAAAAAAGGATATGTCACTCTATACTGCACAATCCTGAGCCCTGTATATGTTTAAAAAAAAGATTTTAATGGCTAAAATGCTCTGAGTTTTAAGAGCTACAATTATTTAGGAATCATAATTACAGAAATTTGATAAACGTTCAGAAGTGTAGACAGAAAGCTTAGAAGCCCAAGAGGCCAAAGGCCATGACTACAAAGATATATTATATATAGGTTCTAACTCTACCTTTGCACTCAAAAAACTAAAGGCTAATAAGAGAAGTCATACGTCATATAGATGATCCCATTATCTGCATGACACATGTGATTGGCTATTCTCGGTGTGATTGACACGGCATAATAACGTCTTCATGGGCACACAGAGAGCTTGGCCAATTTTGCACAATTGGCACCAGGATTAAAATTTATATTCTCCTGACTTTAGGGTCAACCCTTTTTTGTCGCACCAATGCAGAGCATACTTTCACAGGTGACCTTAAACACAACACTCCACAAACTTTTATTTATTTTTATTTTCCTTCTTTCCCTTCATCAATAATCTGAGTGTGAGATGTGAGTCTGAACAGAAGAATAATTACACAGGACGGTGAGTACACAGAACATGGTCTGTAAACTATACTCTACTGTTGGAGTAGCAGCACCTCCAAGGTTCTCCCACAGTAGAGCAAACACAATAAAGTGCCCTCTGATGTACCTTACAGTAGACAAAAGACGAAAGTGCCTTCTAAGGTGCCATGTGGGGGAACACAATAAAGTGGCACCTAAAGTGAACAAGTGAAGCAAACATGATGAAGTTCCCCAAGAAACTCCAACAGTAGATCAAACATGATTAGTAAAGAATCTGCCTGTGTTTAAATCCTGCCCCTCAAACCCCACATAACCCCCCCCCCTGCCCACCCCCCAAAGAAACACACTAAAAAAAATCCCTTTTGCGAGTTCTTCTTTTCTTGGATGTAGGACACGGTTGTTCTTGCGCCTGATCCTGGAACACAACCACAAAGGAAGAAGTTCAAAGTCTCTGGCTTAGTGTCCACTGCAGGCACCTGCTTGTACCCGATAAACATCACTGGTTAAAATTTCTTATTAAAATACCCTTATTCAGCCTTTTTTACTTACCCTTTCTCTTAAAACATCCAGCTAGTCCCAGGGAGTTGTTTGTCCAAATCCTCCACAATGGTTTGCAGTGTTTTCACTTTGTCCTTCAGGTTGGAGTTCTCAAGCATCAGCTTAGCACTGAACTCCAGAGCAGTCTGAGCTCTCTCCTCAGCTTTAGTCAGCATGACCTGGAACAGTGATGAAAAAAAGTATTTGCTTTATTTACTTTTTCACTTGAGATGGAACTAAATATGAACACACCCCTGAAACTGAACAGATGGGTTCCGAGCGGGTACTTATACAGTACGTACAGTACTGTTATAACAAACATTATAAGGTGGATGTTCTTGTCTATACTGTACATTCCCTGATGTTTAAAAGGGTAGATCACTATGTAACTAGCTTACTGTCATATGAGGTTAGATACAGGAAGTCTTGCTTAAAATCTCCGATGTTGTGATCGAGGTCAAGGGAGTTGGGGAGTTTCCTGGCCATGATACAAAATTTTAATGTTTTGTTTTCTAAGCCACTTAGTTAATACTTTATGTAGAGGATCTCATTCATGCTGGAAAAGCTTATTGTTCGTCGCCAAACTGTTCTTGTGTGGTTGAGGGAGGTTGCTATTTGTGTACAAATCATTGGTTCTACTCAACAGGAAGTCAGTCATTTTGAGTTGTTTGCAAAATGCACCTAGTAGAATTTTATATACTCGCCTTACGTGATTTATGCGATCGCCACCAAACTGAGCCACTATTATCTCAAAACATTGAGGATTTAAAATTGCAAAGAGATTTTTGATATCTCAAACGGTTCAGCCCCGGCCATATCTTAAACTTATGCAGAAAAGTGGCTGATAACCTCCTGAGTGACATCATATTGAGTGACCACATTGAATGACATGCTGGTGTGATGCATTTTCTCCAGCATCCGCAGCTTTGGAGTTCTTAAAACGCTCAAAATGCACACAGGTCATGTGGTGTTGCCCGGATGGCGATGGCACAGGTGCTTGGACCCGATGTTTGCTGATTTGAAGCTATATTTTTCACTTCGTTTTTTTTCCCTTGCTGTACTTTGCCATATACTTTGAAACATATTTTAAGAAATAAGATCTTTCATATTGTTCTTTAGTATAGTTATTTTGGTTTCCAACTTTATTGATCCTTCACATTTTGTTTGTTTAATCTTTTCCAAACATTGCAAATAGTTTGAATGTCGGCGCTGTTAGCTATGATTATATAAAGTAAAGATTTTACATATTTACTTATCTGGGCTACAAAAATACTTTTTTCATACAGAATAGCGGTCATGACGTAATGAAAACAGAAGATTACCGTAATGTCTTCGTGCTGGGACAAGATGTTGTGGTGATCCAGACGCTCCTTCTCCTGCTCCTGAAAGACAGCCAGGGGTGAGAAGAGGCTTACCCTGACTGCGTAATGTGGTGTAACTAAAACTCTTATGTTTGGTGGCATGATTATCCTGCCATTTAACAGTAATAGTTCTCCATCGCTTCGGGTTACAGGTGAAAAAAACACATGTTATAAAGGACATGAACCTCTGCTTAATCAAAACACAATATATGTAGCATAGGATCCATGTCAAACCATCAGCTGGCTATAATTAGATTTTAGAATATTGAATGTAAAAAAAAATCATCAATAATCTAGATCCATTGGTAAACAATTTATTGGCATATTTAATGGAGTCCAGTAAAGTTTTAAAGTGATACGATTCAAGCAAACGGTCAGTTGTGATGAACATATGGAAGAGGCTGCAGCAGTGTCGCCATCGTTCTTTACCGATCACATTCAGAGCACGTTTTAGTGTGAACATTATTATTTTAAGTAATTTTTTTTTTTTTTACTTTTGGCTGTATGATCTGTACACTGCAAATTAAATATTTCATGTATCATAGATCATTTGAAACCTATTTTGGTGGGCATGGCTCACATTAAAGTATTCTTCATGTGCGGAGCAAACTCAGAAAGTTTGAGTGGGTGTTATTAGTCAAAGCAGCTCTAGTCCACACTTCCAAACACATTTTCTTACCAAGACTCCACCTGAATCCAGTTAGATTTTTTTGATTCACTTACCTTTTTCCACTGGCACTATCAGGTTTTTAACGGTTGTTCTTAATAAAGACATGAAAGATCAGAATTTATCTGTGTTGTTATATTAGGTACATCATATTTGTTGATACTCTTGACTTGGATGAAGATCAGATCACATTTTATGACAAATTAATGCAGAAAACCATAAAATTCCAAAAGGTTCACAGACTTTTTCCCGCCACTGAAAGTGAAAGTCTTGAATGTAATTGAAATTATTTTCATATTTCACACTTTATGATTACAGTAAACCAAGTATAAAATTATTAACCTTATTCCTAGACATATTTATTGGTCTACTGGCATATCATTAAAACTGCACAACATTTTTATATAAATAAACTGTAAATAAATAATGTTTTTTGTTTTTGTTTTTTTGTTTACGGTGGATCTTGTTTTAAGGCTCATACTCACTCACCTCCTGTTTCTCTTCAGGCATCTTCAGGTTTTCTTCCCCCAACTTCTCCTGAAGTGTTTTCACTCGCTCCCTCAGCTTAATGTTCTCAAGTGCCAGAGTACTCTGTGTGTGTGTGTGTGAAATAAGAGGAAAAAGGGTATCAGACTCTAGACATTAGTACTTTGTTAGCAATTAAATTCTTGAGAAAAATACAGTAAGAACTGATAAGCTTTTTTGAGGATTCTAGCGAAATCTTTGACCCGTTCCTTTTGTCCCCTTCAGCTCCCCGAGGTTATTTTGGAGTTTGTCTTGTTGATCATTTGTCACCTTCATATTACATCACATCACATCACCCCATTCATATTTACATTAAAGGAAAAGAACGTACAGTACGGGTTAGCACAAGCCTTTACTCGATTACCTTAAACAACTTGACATGCGACTTGTGAGTCTTACAGAGTTCTTCCTGCATTTTCCCCACTGTGCCTGCGAGCAGTTCCATGTGCTTTATCAGGACGGATTTCTCATACTCCAGCCGAGTGTTGGCCTCCAGGGCGTCCTTAGTTATGCTCTTAGCGTTAGCCACAGTGGCCTGGATATTAAAGCAAAAATAAATAAATAAATAAATAAATGAAAAGTTATCGGCCTTATTACTTTTTTTTACTTTCAACATTAAACAAGACTACGCCCTAATACATTATACACTTTTTAAACGTAACGATATTACGTTCTCGTTATGATTTTATCACAATTTTAAAGCCTTTGTGGTTTAAACTAATAAAAGGAACCATAACTGACCACAGACTCTTCGTACCGAGACCAGAGGTGGGTGTAGTCCTGACGCTCTTGGCTTTGCTCCAACGCCTAAAACACAACCATGAAGCAGAAGAGACTTCGATGCTCTTAACATATGATTATATTATATTCCAAGGGGTTTCATGACATACTGTAGTACACATACAATAGTGTTAAAAAGCAGAAAGACACAGACAGTGTTGGCAGGAGGATGACAGTAGCGTATGGGAGGCCCTGGGTGTGTTTTCTCTCCTACCCTGATAAGGTTCGCACACATCTCCTCTGTGTCACAGAGTCGACTCCTCTGAGATCTCACTAGGTTTGTGAGCTGTAGTACTTGGTCATTCAGTCTGCTGTTTAATTGCGTCGGATTCTCACGGTACTCCAGAGAGCTCGGAGCGTTCGCCTCAGCAGTGTTAGCCAGCGCAACCTGGAACAGCAACCACACAATGGATTGATTGGCTTTAACTTTTACACTAAGGATATAATTAAATATGAACATGGTCCTGAAATTGAACAGATGTAATAGAATAAAATGATGCCAAAGGAGAAACGTCAATCTAGCAAAAGGGTTTGAGTTTCATGTTTACGAGCAAGCGCTCAGATATACAGTATAACAAGCAAGACTAAATGGTCACTACCAGTCAAAAGGTTGGAACCAAAGGAGAATCAATTCTTCAGATCAAACAGATACAAATACAAATACACGTACTGTATGATAAGAGATTCACAACTTTCAGAAGCCTTACCTACTGTACACACCGCCAACCCAAAGCCATGGCTCTACTGTATCTCTATAAAAACTGGCCTGAATATCCAAAAATATTATGTATAGGCTTTTTTCACTCACCTCGTGGTTTTGCTCAGAGTGTCCAGCGTCCGCATCATCGAGCGTCTCATCAACATAGATCCCTCTGTCCCCCTGGTCTATAAGCTGGTAACTCTGAAAGTTTAGCATCGGAAATGTCTTAAGACTTTATTTACTACCAAATTCTCACACACACATTAAAAAAAGAAACGTGTTGATTCCTGGATTCATAAGAACACTTACCCTGTATAACTGCTCATTCTGCTTCACCAGCTCCTCATACTTCATCTTTAGGACACAGTAAGGCAGTCGCTCTTCAAGGTCCTGAAACAGGGCAGAAAATGTCATAATGATACAATACTGTATATCATCATCTGGTCTGTGTGTGTGTTGATTATGGTGGATCATTTGTAAATAGAGAAGAACAAGTTTGCCTTGCAAAAGTATTCAAACCCCTTGAACTTTCCCACATTTTTTCACGTTACAACCACAAACATAAATGTATTTTGGGGGGATTTTACATGATAGACCAACACAAAGTGGCAGATTATTGTGAAGTGGGAGGAAACATCTTTGAACATCTCACAGAGCACTGTTCACTCCATCAGCCGAAAATGGAAAGAGTGCGGCATGACCGCAAACCTACCAAGACATGGACGTCCACCTGAACTAACAGGCTGGATGAGGAGAGCATTTGATGTTACATTTTGTCTGCCTCCAAAAGTTGCCGATCTTTATGACTGAATATAAAACTGTTTATAGCAAAACAGTAACACGGTCATATCAACTAGTAAGACTACTGTTTAACGTAAGGATTTTCTCACTCAAGTTGCGTCTCACCTCAGACTGTCCATCAGCCGCATCGAGCTTTTCCTTCATAAAGTGTGTGTTTTCCATTCCATTGTTCACGTCCTGAAAAGTAAGTTTTATTTACTACTATAGACTTTTTTTTTTTGTCACATCTGTGTTTTTTTTATACATATAAACATGGTTACCCTTTGTAAGTCCTGGTTCTGCTTCGACGGCTCGTCATACGTCTCCATTGGGATGCTGTCAGTCTGTTGCTTCAGCTCCTGAAATGGGGAAGAAAATGTCTTAATAAGACCTGGTATGTGATGCTGATATTTAATACAGTATATGATATTTTCAGAGTGAGTACACAGAGTGACTTTTGCGTTATGTTTAAGTCCATCAGTTCAGTTAGTGAAATTGTGTTTAATATGAGACTTTCACACTCACCTCGCTTTTAAATCCAGACTGTGTGATTCTGGCAAAGAGCATTTTCTCCAGATTGTTTGCTCTGTCCTTCTGGAATAGCTCATGATCCTGAAAGTTCAGCATCCAAAACGTTGTAGGCGTAATTAGTTCATTAAGTTAACTCCTGATAACAGTCATGATGTAGTGAGAATGATTACCTCGTCTACGTCTAACTCGTCGGTCATCTCATCATATTTCTCCTTCAGCGTGCCGTCTGCATGTCGCTCTCGATCAGGCTTATGAAATGGAACAGATGATGTTTTAATAAGACCCAGTAAGTAGATGATCAAGAACTTAACACTGTCTGTTCAGAGTGTGTTCTCACACTTTCGGATCGTTTCTAAATGCAGCTTACATCAGACTGTCCAGCAACCATGTAAAGCATTTTCTCCAGAAAGTTCGCCCTTTCAGTCTGGAACATCAGCTCGCAATCCTGAAGGTTCAGCATCCAAAATGTTATTCATTTCCACATTCACAGAAATTTACAAATAAATAACATCTGTTGATTCATGATTTTTACGCTTACGTTTTCTAACGCCTCGTTCTGCATTAACGTGTCCTCGTACTTCTCCTTTAGCGTGCTGTGAATCTGTCGCTCTCGGTCAAGCTCCTGTAATGGTGCAATGTCTAATCAGAGTGTGTATTGTCTCTCTCGTATACTTTTTTGACACAGAAAAACATCATTTCCAAACATCATGTCGTATTGGTGCTTCTATTAAATTGAGGAATGACCTTTAATTCAAGGCTCTTCTCTCTGTCCCTTCTCACTCACCTTGCTTTTTATTTCAGTCTCACTGCGAATCCCACAGAGCAGCTCCTCCAGCGCCGTCACTCGGTTCTCCAGCTTCATCACATAGCTCTTCTTCATGTTCACCTGATCAACAGACTCATCATCCAGAGGCGCCTGAAAGTTCAAACATGGTATTGCTTATTTACATACATGGACAGACACTTCTGAGGAAGAAAACACGAAAAGTATTGTCCAATGTCCATATTGTTTCCAAAAACACTCTTCTTCGAGGACCGTTCACAAAATGTCAAGAGTGTTTCTGTAGGAATTTGTGTCCATTCATTCTGTAGAGCGTTTATGAGGTCAGACACTGATGTTGGACAAGAAGGCCTGGCTCACAATCTCTGTTCCAGTTCATCCCAAAGGTGCTCGATGGAGTTGAGGTCAGGGCTCTGTGTTAGGGCCGCTCGAGTTCTTCTACACTGAACTCATCAAACCATGTTTTTATAGTCCTTGCTTTGTGCATTGGGACAGTCCCAGCTGCCACAAAGTTAATTAAAAGCATAGATAGCATTGTCCAAGATGTCTCGAGATGCTGAAGCATTAAGATCGCCCTTCACTGGGGATAAGGAGCCAGATGGATTGAATCACCTGAATTCAATATTTAACAGGCCTGGACAATATACTTTTGTCCATATAGTGTATGTTGGAGATAGACAAAGCATTGCGTAACTAGGATGAACAAATACACATTTTACAGTAAAACATGAATTTTACATTAAAAACACAAAAGGTTGTCATTTGTCTCTCGATTGTAATGTTATTAATTAAATGCTGTCGCTTCTACACAGCTTAACTAAACTCCTGGGAGTCTAACCTAACACTCTACTAGTGTAAACATTTAGCTCACACACGCATATATGGTATGTACAGTATGTAACCACTTAGATACAAACCATTAATACCAACTTTGCATTAAAACAAATGTTGTGACTGATAAAGACCCAGAATCCAGTTTGTTATTGCACTGCTCTTGAATCTTGCACTAAATCTAATGGCAGGTAAATTAATGTGATTGATGGTTAGTAAGAACCTTAGAGGCGGGCCTGTCCCTGGTTTCATCAGAGGAATGTGGACGACCTGAGGAGACGTTCTGTCCTGGGCCTGAATACACAAGTTACATCATCATGGAATCACATGTTCAGCATCAGGGTTTAAATAAAATACATTACTTAATAATTATAATTGAAATCTTCACATGCAGAGCAGAGTAAAATAGTTTTAGAGAGATATATATCTGTATTTATTTATTTATTTATTTATTTATTTATTTATGTTTTTATCTCTGTCTGTCTGTCTGTGTCTCACAGTGTTGTTCAGTCTGTGTCCCAGACAGTAAAATGTCAGTTTTATAAACAGAGAGGAATCCATGTATCACTGCCTGACTACAGCACAGGACTGCACACCCTCACACACACACACACACAGTGGTACCGTTCTCCTGGACGGTGTGTGCACTCCGCTCGTCTCTCCCGAGCTCATACCCAGCACAGAAACACACCACGGCCAGGACTCCGGCTGTAATCACACACAGCAGCAGCTCTCTGAACCCCAGCAGCACCGGCAGTGTGGAGAAATCCATCAGGTTAAACACAGCACGGGGAGCGCGCGCGTTAAAGGACCCGAGGGCGATTCGTCAGGACGCGATGACCGTTTAATAATGGCGATGACGTCACAAAGGAACCGCGGTTATAAATAAAAACTCTCTGAACTTTGGGGTTCTAATGAATTTAACCTGTTTTTGGATTTTAATCTATTTGATTTGTCTTCTTTCCTGACACATAATGGCTCGATAAGGATTGTAAACTCCGATACTTTCCCTTGAAGATTTTCACAAATAAAACACTCACACACACACAATAAACACATTTTTTTGAGGAACTTGTCTTATTTCATTGAATGATAATCCAGTAATGATCAAATATTCCCTTTAACTTCTAAATGTTTTTAATAATTCCAAGTCACACTGTTTTTGTTTTGTTGTATGTGTATTTAGCGAGTTTAGCGCGCGAAACTCAATTTACTGTAATTAAATGCTGCCCTCTAGTGGTAAAGAGTAACAACAGTAATGTAAAGTAGAGCTCTGTGTTCAGTCACAGCATTTACACAGGTGATTTTACACTCAGGCTTTAATAATATTTTACAGATTTTACAGGAATAATGGTGAACAAAAATAAATAAATCTTTAAATTGCCTTAAAATGCACATGTCAGCCTAACAGTAAATAATCATAAAAACATGAACCCTTAAAACCCAGAGCATTTTAGACATTATTTGTTTTGGCATTTTTTTTATTTATATTTTTTTCTTTTTTTAAATAAATATTTTTTAAAAAATAATACAAATTAAAATCTTTATATCCTGGAATTTCTATGGTAAGTCTAATGAAATAAAATAATTTAAATTTTAGACTTACTTTGCCATTTATACAGACAGTATAAGTACATTGATTTTTTTGTGCAGAAACTCACTAACTTGAGTCAGTGATGAGAAAAGATAGATACAATAGAATGAACATGTTATACAATAATGATACAAGAATTTTATTTTATTTTGCACTTTGTTCTTATTCATAAATAGGTGAACTCAAGAGAGCCGGCTCTTATTGCTGATCTGAGCCAAATGATCTGTAGCAATGCTCTCCTCACCAACAGATGGAAGAATTACACAACATGAATATAGTCTAGTGGTATAACAAGAAACTGAGTGACATCTAGAACAAATCCTATGATGGCAAAATTGACATGTAAATTGACATGTTCACCACTGAACCATTACATATCAAATAATGAACACAGAGGTCGTATAAATAAACGTCAGACCCTGTACACTTGAAATTCTGCATCACATTACTTTTTTTAAGGTCTGTGTATAGTTTTCGACAACAGAGTGTGTACCTTGGTGCCTGACCTGTCAATCAACTACAAATCATGTGACGTAAACATAAACAGTGACTTTATACACATCATCATTTCTGCTTGTCAGTTTAAAGCTCAAAAGTGAAAATAAAGGTTGACTTGTTTTTACAGCTGTATTATTTTTACAGTATGGTCTAGACCAGGGGTTTTCAACTAAAATTCAATGAGGTCCACTTAGAGGAAATCTCCTCAAGTAGAGGTCCGGAACATCATTTCTGATGTGCATAATTATTTTGATTTTTGATATACAGTGGTGGAGAAACATTTTCTGATACCATTAAAAATTTACACAATATCAAATATTATACTAAAATAATTGCGTGTTTTCTTTCTTTCTTTCTTTCTTTCTTTCTTTCTTTTTTCAGTTTTAAACACATTCTGTTGACTTTGATACCAACTTTGATTTTGAGAACCATTTTGAAACGTTCTAAAATTCAGTTTTGTTTCTTTTTGTTTGTTTGTTTTGTTAACAAAAATTATCATGTGCATTTGTTTGTGTCTGTCTGATACAGCTACACCTTTTGAGACACAAAAAGATTCTTCTGCAACTATTTTATGGTAAAGTCCTCGTCCTATCATCCAGAGATCGCGAGTTCGATCCCCAGGTGATGCTGTAACCTCTCGCAGCCGGAGGTCTAGAGAGAGCTGATTGGCCGAGCTCTCTCAGAGGGGAGGGATGAGAGGTACTTAGTGCTCCCACATTAATAACGGCTCTACAGCCAATCAGGGGCGTCTGTGAGCTCAGGCAAGCGGAAGGAGCGGATAGCGCTGTCCTCATAGTGTGTTACTCCGGCCCCAACGGTGCGTGAGCGAGCGGTTCGAAAAGATGCGGTCGGCTGACGTCACGTATTTCGTGTACTCTTCGGCCCTCCCGGCTGAGTGGTCGTAATAGCCTTAATGTGGGTGCCCCCTAGTGACGGGAAGGAATTGAACACGACTAAATTAGGGAGAAAAATCAGGGGGAAATCCCCCCCCCCCCCCCCCCCCGCAAGAAAAAACAATTTCATGGAGGATGTTTCAGCGCTGAATAATCAAGCAGTCTTAGTGGCATGTGATCACTATGTCATCAACAGATGATTCTGTAATCAATTTATAGAAACAACAACTATTGACACCTAACATTGAACATGTTTGTATATTGTTCTTTTTTTTCTAACAAGAGAGCTGCATTTTTATAAAGATAGAGAAAATAAAGAAAACAAATTGATTCATTTTATACCATTAAAATAAAGTGTAGCAACAACTTCAGTTTAATATTTTCTTAAACTGTTTCAAATCGTGACTGAACAGTCAGAGAAAATGAATGTCCAGATGTCCGTACTGTATTTCTCCGCCTGACTTCCGGCTCACTCGTCTCCGCCTCTTTCTAATCTCTCTGTAGTGTCTTTGCCGCCAGGAATACATAGATTTGATTGGCTGTGTAGCATCACGTGAGCTGGCTTCACTCGCATTCAATTGGTCAATAAGTTTCCGGGTCCCTTTAAACAGTACCGTAAAGACGGGAAAATCTGCGTCGGGCTAGAAAAAGAAGCTCTTCATAAAGTATTGATCATGCAGTAGGTCTGTGTCTGTACAGGACGGCATCTGCCTGTTTAGACTCAGTTGCAGTGATATAAATATCCAGCAGGTGGAGGTAGTGATCAATAGCGCTACTACATGTGGAATATTCTAGTGAACCTGTGAGTGAGTGAGTAATCTCTGCTCACAATACATACAGTATACATAACAATTTTAATAACATTATTTACTTAATCCTTTGTTAATGTGTGATGGATAAAAACATAGTTGATTAAACAACAATAAGGTTGATGTAAGTGTTTCTACAATGTCATAAAGACATAAAAGTTAATTATTCTAAGAACAAACTCCCTAAAAGCACATTTGAAGATAAATATTTTAGTAAATATTGATGAAAACCAGTAAGTTAGCAAATTTTTTCCTTTAGATCCTGTCTACAGCAGAGACTGATATAATAACTGGAGTGTGAGAGATTAGGACACTGAATATAATCTCTTATAAAATAAGTGTACCTGTGTGTGCTTTCGTTTGCATTGCTGGTGAGCTCATTAGAGACATTTCTGTGATTTGTGCACAAGCTTTGATGTGGTTTAAAGATCACGGTGTGGTTGGTGAACCTTCACGGAATTGCAGAGGAATGATAAAGAGACTGTTTGTGCTTGTGTTGGTGTGGGAACAGTGATTTATGGCAAACTTTATTCTACAAGTCAATCGGAAATATACTACTTAAGTCAACTGTCATGAATAAAGAAAAGCTTCTTTTTAAAAAAAAATACAATTAAATTAGACGTAAAGATAAAATGTGGTTGTTGTTGCCCAGGAATAAATTTATCCATCAGTAGGATTTTTTTTCTTCTTAATACAAGGGCAGTTTAATTAAGTCTTCAGTGAAAATTAATCTGATTTATGTATGCAGATCTAAGTAATAAATATAATTAAAACAAATACCAGTATAAAATTTGTCTGAATGAAAATGTTGAATATGATCGGTACAACCTGTAACCTGATCTATTTTAGTTGTTTGCTTTAGGTAAACACACTTTCTTTTATCGCTCATATAACATAGTAAGAACTAGTTAAACTTGTTTGTCTGATCTGATGAGGTTGAGGTACTGTTCACAAACAGTGCTGATTATTTAACTATAACATATACAATTGTATTGACAGGAATTGAGTTTTTTGTTACTATTACATTTTTAACTGGATTTTCCAACTCAGTGGAGAACCCATCCTCATTGGGTGATACTGGATAGTGTAAGAACAAAGCATTCCCTCAAATAACTGTGCGCTCTGAAAGCAAAAGTACAACTGTATAACAGGAAATGTGTTTAATTAACTTGAAGGTCACTTTGCTGAGGTTAATAATAGCTATCTGATTGGAAACGTGGAGACTGCATTTATTTATATATTTATTTATTTTTGTGGCAATTTCAGGCCTACAATGAAGAAGGTAAAAGTTTCCTAACAAATCACAGCAAAACTGTTTAAGATCAGGATTTACACATCAGATATTAGACACTATATACATCATACATTAGACAAGCCAATGGTATAATAGTATACGGTATTAGACATTCCTAACTGTACACTCCATGAGACACTCCTAAGTATTATACAGCACATATGAATCCAAAGTGATCCAAAGTAGTTGCTTTAATATTATTGTCTAGGTTATATTGGGCAAATGAATGCAGTGTTGAAATAAAGTATACAATATTAAGAAGAAGAAGAAGAAGAAGATGATGATGATGAAGAAGAATGAATATCAAAAAATAAAGTTATGTAGAGTCTTAGGAGCATTCACTTTTTATGCAAACAGTTCAGTTTTCTCTTATGTAAACCTGAGCACCAGAAAGTAAATTTGTCTTTCATGGCAAAGTAATGTAGAGTAATGTCAAACACACTCCCTGTTCAGTGCTTTACATTAATAATAACAACAGGAACACGCAGGGATAAAAGAAACGTATGTCTGTTTGTTATTACCAGGAAACTGTGGAATTGGCACTTTAAGTTTCGTTTCTTCCTCCACACACACACACACACACACACACACACACACACACACAGAGAAAGAAAGAGAGAGTAGTGTACAGATCAGTTTCGGTTTCTCGGAAAGCACATGGTTTGTTTCTGGCTGTTCCAGCAGTGCAGCACACTCCCACACACACACACACACACTCACACACACCCACTGTACACACTCACATGCTATATAAATGCGGTATTTCCTCCAGCCATGTGTCTTATTATTGCCCTCTCACTGCTACAGCTCACTTCATTCAACTCAAAACTTTGTTTATCACACAGTTATATAGTTATACAATTACAATTGAATTGAACTGAGTATAGTGATATTGCTTATACATACACATTCATGAAATTCATTTCTGACAATACCTGTTTGCACCAAGGTCCAGGTCCCACTGCGCATCTATTCTGTTGTATATATTCTTATATTTACATTTTATTGCAATTATCTTTTGTTTATGTTTATTCTTACATTCTCTTAATTGCTCTTGGTCTCTGAGAACTAGCAAACAAATGTCGCTATATCACTACAATGACAATAAAGTTTCTATTTTTATGTAGGGATAAAGTCTCTTTATCCTTATATTTTGTTGAGTTGTAGACATGCATTTGAAAGCCTTCTTTGCTCCATACATTAATAAAAAGTGTTGTGTTTCCTCGGCTAATCGTACCCACTGTTTCCGCTGTGAAACTTGTAAAAGGAAGTAAAATGACATGCTGGACAAACTGATTAATTGATTTGCACAGGCCGCACCGCCGTTCAGATGAAGTGAACCTTAGACAGTTCCAAACACCCTTTAACCCTTATTAAAAAAATAAGTAAAGTTCACGTCTCTATTAAAAACAAGTCATGATTATTGATGTACTTTGGATTTGGAAAAAAATATGACAAAAACTTATGACATTCCTTTAACTAAACACAAACATCTGACTTGTTTACTTAAAGCATTTGAATCAATATGCTTTATATCATAGTGAAACTTACATAATCATGAAACATAACAATTTTCACTCTTAATTAAAAACAAACCTCTTTAACAACTGACCCCTGTTACAATTAACCCTACTCTCCTCTACTACTAACCATATATGTTAAACTGACTTGTTACGTACTTGTCAATGTATAAAATAACATTATTTTCTCCTTTTTTTATCACCACACCCTGTGTAATTTAAGAGTAATTTTCACACCGCGGTTTTAATGAACTGATTGTGATTATGAATCTTATTTGCCTCAGCAGTGTACAGTAGATGCCTCGCGCGCCTGACTGCGGCTCCGCCCCCCGCTGCGTCACGCTGAGTTTCTATTCAGTCCTGAGTTGCGTTTTGCGAAGCTGAAGCGCTGTGGCGGAGGGAGCACGCGCACTCCCCAGAACAGCCAGCAGACAACGGGGCGGGGCCGACTCACGCGCATTCCTCTGTGATTGGCTGCCGAGTGGAGGCGGGACAAAGCTTGATGATCTCGCGTTGTGACTGGCTGATCTGTCCTCAGTCAGCTGGGTCACTGTGTGTGTGCGCGCGCGTGTGTGTGTGTGTTCAGAAGACGTGTGGAGGTGAGAAAACTGCTGCAGAAACCTGGAGAGAACCGAGCAGCTGGAAGTTTTCTGTACCATAATAACCTGATCACATTTATAACTTCATCATATTTCTACATTCTACAGGATTTCAGTATCAAATCCCAACGTGTTATAAAAAGGTAAGTTATTGTATAACAGCATGAGAAAGATATCTGGTTATAATTAATAACTGTAAGGTTTTGTATGTCATATATATATATATATAATTACTGCTTTGACTTTAAATGGTTTAGAATAGTTTAATATATTGGATAGCTATTTGTGCTTAGATTATTATTATTATTATTATTATTATTATTATTATTGTGCATTTGTTGTTAATATTATTGAGAAGTTTTTAACTGTAAATGCATTATTGTATTTAATTGCACATATTGTCTACCATTATGTATTTAAAACATAATTAGTGTGTGAGCGTGAGTGTGTCTGTGCCCTGCGATGGATTGGCACCCTGTCCAGGGTGTACCCCACCTTGTACCCTAAGTCTCTTGGGATAGGCTCCAGGCCCCCCGTGACACTGAATACAGGATAAAGTGTGTGATCATTAAAAGTGCGCACCCAGCTTTAGTATAAATGTTTTTTTGTAACTAGTTTGTTTTAAGATTTCGATGTGTTTACCTGCCACTGTAAAGTAGGTTACAGCTCACAGCCTGCCAAAGTCACTCGCCGTTCTCATCATGTGCGTAGAAGAGATGAGAGGACTTTCCTTCTGTTCTCTCTTTGCTTTGCTTTATAAACAGTAATGCTTTGTCTACACTGTGTTTATGGAGTAAACGCCACGCAACATTAAAGTTTATTACCCCCCCCCCCCCAAAAAAAAAAAACTAATTGAATGAATGTTTGATTGTTTATTCATTCATCAACATTTATGGCCACATTTAGCATAAGCCAACAAGTCTGTTGTGGCAGAAATAATGGAATGTTAAGAAGAAAGTCTTACTGAAGGCGTAGCATCTGTCTGTCTGAGTTTTCACACACAGAGACAGTAGCGTTAGATTTGCATCAGAATTGAAAACTTTGGGCAAACACATATCATATCCAGGTTATTTAAAAAATTGTATCAGGCTATGTATTTTTTTTTATATAGTTGTCTGGATGACATTTCCGAGTCAGAGCATCCAATGACATCCAATGATGACCCACATGCACACTTCCTGCTACTGCAGAACCTTGTGGTCAGTGACCAGTCCGGATTATTGGAAGTCTCCTTAGACAATGGTGGTGTTGTTGGCCTTTTTGTGTAAGATGGGAAGTGCAGCCTGATCACATGACTGACCTCTTCTGTGCCATACGCTTTGGGGAATGTGAAACTGTGCACTCGTTCCACTGCAGTGTTCCATATGTACAGTGGTGTATGGTCATGTCAAGTCAAGTCAATTTTATTTATATAGTGCTTTTAACAATTGACATTGTCGCAAAGCAGCTTTACACAATCAAAAGAAGTAAGTTTGTATGCAATGTGTATGAATCAAAATGATAAGATTGTCCCTGATGAGCAAGCCGAGGGCGACGGTGGCAAGGAAAAACTCCCTGAGATGTTAATAGGAAGAAACCTTGAGAGGAACCAGACTCAACAGGGAACCCATCCTCATCTGGGTGATAACGGAGAGCAGGGATTGATCAGCATAATAATGTGTACTGGAAGTTCAGTGTAACAGGTCTCTTGTCCTCTTATTGTGAAAGCACCACACACTATGAATGACAAACGTGCTCCCAGTAGACAGTTTGAATATCACTGGGAACACTGATGGGTGTGTGAAGGCATAGTTGCGTAGTGAGAAAATCCAGAATCCAGCTCCAGAGTGTGTTTCTGGGAAACCCTGTGTATGTTATTTGTGGGTGTGTGTTTGCTCATGAGAAAACTGAACAATTTAAAGCTTCCAAGTTAAATCAGCTGCATGGTTTGCTGGATATTCAGTATGGTCTATTTAATTCAGTCACACTTTGTATATAGCGCTGTTAAAAGCGAAACCAGACTGTACTGTAAGCTATGTAGCTCGACCGGTTTTCAACGTAACCCTCATTATCAAATTATAAATTTGGTTGGATAGTGAATACAGCCTGGGATATTTTGCTGCTTCCAGTGTATACAGTACAGCCCCACTGTGTGCTGTCCCAACATGTGACGGATAAACTTTGGGCAAATTTAAACAAAATGATGTAATGACATGCAGTAGAGGGGAAAAAAGCATTAAGAGAAAAAAAAGAGCACTTTTTTATTTATGAGTGTTTAAACTGATTATTTATTCTCTTGGTAGATGGCACTTTGGTACCAGCTTCAGCAGCTGGACTCAAGATACCTGGAGCAAATCGGCCAGCTCTACGATGATATGTTCCCCATGGAGATTCGTCAGTACCTCAGCCAGTGGATTGAAAGCATTGACTGGTGAGACGTGATATGTTACACATTTATTTAAGCTCATAATGTATCATTATCACACAGAGTTCAGCATTGATAATATGAAAAATTGTGTCAAGGGAGTTCATTTATCGTTTTTGAATTAGAAATAAGTTGTTGGATTTGAATTAAGTATTATTTTTATTTTTGTGCAAATTTTTTTTTTCCTATTTAAGAAATGTTTTTAAAGATCTAGCTCATTGAATAAATGTTATGCGTATTCTTGACTTTGATTTAAACATGTAAACAGTATAAACAATAGAGATGGGAGAAAAAAAATTTTTTCAGTGATGTATCGTGATTAATTTGAGTTGCAATTCATATACCGGTACGTTGACTCAAAAATTATAATTTTTTTATTTATACATGTTTGCATTTGAGCTGGTACAAAGTTGTCCTGCAGGTGGCGTGCTCTAAACTATTCATACATTGTCAGGCAGCACAGCATCTTGTGTTGAATCCTAAGTTGTTTAGAAATCCAAAATAAATAGAAGCGGGATAATTATAAAATTGTGATACTCGTAGAATTTCAATACACATCAAATTGGCATCCCGGTATCATGATAATATCGTATCGGATGATCCCTGGTGATTCCTATCCCTAGGAGTTATGAATTTCCACAGATACGAATGGACCGCTGTTCTTCTTCTGGTTGAATCACGGAAGTAGCTCACGTGTATTGTACAAACAATAAACACTGCCGTGCACCAGATATACCAATATTTACAATTATATACAATATTTTCAGTGTGTAAGTGAATGTATAAAATGTCTAAAGTCCAGTGTGTGTATGTCTGTGTGTGTGCGTGTGTGTGTGTGTGTGTGTGTGTGTGTGTGTGTGTGTGTGTGTGTGTGTGTGTGTGTGTGTGTGTGTGTGAGGGAGAAATGAGTCGGCCTCACCGGTTTCAATGAATGAGTCCGGGATCACGGTGATAAAAAAAAAATGTCCGTCCTGTAAATCTGTCCTAATGATGAATAATCCTAATTTCGGAAAATCCTCAACAAAACAGAGTTTTCAGTCCAAATACAGTGGAAAACAGCTCTGAGACAAAATCTGTGACTGGGATTCCCCTTGTGATGGGAAATTGGTGTCTGGGAGTCCCCTCGCGATTTAAAGGCTCAGAGACAACACTTGGAGACGAAGGAGATTTATTTCCTTAGGCGCGGTTATGTTTTTGGCCACATGATGGCAGTGTGGTGAACGGGGACAGAGATTTAGTCAAGTAAATTGGTATGCTTTACATTGTATTTCTGTGTCAAAAGCGTATAAAATTCTTGTAAGTCAAGAACTACCTGTATATAATTACCACAACATCACTGGATTTGTCCCTCTGAGCAACACTACACACTCTCCGATCATTACACATTAAATATCAATCATTTGAAATCATCATCACCATATAAATCAGGTGACCTTAGGCATGTCTCTTGATTATAATTGACATTATTACATTATTACCGTCTGGCACAGGGACACTGTGGCCCTTGATGAGTCCTTAGCGAGGGTGCGTTTCCACGACCTCCTGAGTAAGCTGGACGAGCTCTACAGTCGCCTGAACCCGAGCAGCAACTTCCTTCTTCAGCACAATATCCGCAAAATACAGCGCAACCTACAGGTGCAGAACCTCCAGAGATAAACGAATCCCATTAGCTTCATAACTAAAAACTTTCCCTGTTTGTTTCACTCATTACTAACACAGTGGGTTTTTCACAGGAACACTTTCAGGAAAATACAATGTACATGGCTATGATTATATCGAACTCCCTGAAAGAGGAAAGGAGGATTCTGGATTCAGCCATGAGATCACAGGTACAGTACCCATGGGAGTTAATGGAGTTGGATTTATATTTATCTGGCAATCTGATGTAGTGAGGACTTTTAGGAAGGATTGCAGCTGTAGAACCACAGCCACCACCACACATCTAACTGCATAATTATGTTTATTTGTAAATGACAGAATTTCAAACGCTATATATGAAATTTGAAACTAACCTAGATTTTTTTTATTGTTTTTTTTATTGCCAAAACCTTAACTTTATACATTTTTATACTTTTTAAAAAAAATAAATCTTTTAAACTCAATTCTAAATTCTGTTTCTTACAACAAGCATAATATTTAATAAAATGATTTTCATATAAAATTCTCAACCACACCGATCACCTATTGTTGTTGTTATTGTTTGTTTTTTTTGCTAGGAAAATTTGGACTCACCCAAAGGCAGTGTTGTTATGGAGAAGCAGAAGCAACTGGACAACCAGGTGAACGAGCTGAAGAAAAAAGTGCAGGTAAAACATACCATAAAATTTGATCCTGACTTTTAATTACTAAATATTATTGTACAATATTATAAAAAATTGCAACTTTTATAAGGCACATGTTGTTGTGTAGGCGACTTGGAAAATCACTATATAGGTTATGTTTATCCTTCCTGAAATGAACCGCAATAGCGAACAACCACATTACGCAGCAAGCTGCAGTGCATCCATACAGTAAATAACCAATCATTTCACTCCTTTCTCTCACATGCTCGGGGAAAAAAAAACTACCACCTGGAAAAATGTCTTTAGTCTACTCAGTATTTCAGTCTGTTGCTGTCATTGCATTTCCCCGGCAGTCATGGACTTCTATGATATGTCACTGACTAAATATATGGAGCAGGCTGATGATACTGTAAACTATAGTTTGGGTATTGTTTTTAATGTTTCTCATGATCTTTAATAGTCTTTGTAAATATAAGGATTTTTCTAAACATAAACTCAACACGTTTTTCCTGGATCAGAGCTTGAGGTTGGTATATACTGTACTGTACCAATCAGCCATAACACGAAGACCACCGCCAGGTGAACTGAATATTGATGATTCTCAATTATATAACAGTAAACTGGTGAAAAGATCATTCAAACCCCCAATGTCATTTATGAGTTTGTGGACGAAAAGACAGGGTGTCCAGTCTCATGCCATAGAAAAGTATGTAGCACTAATTGCTGAAAATAGTTAATGCTGGCCATGACAGAAAGACATCAAAATACTCAGTGCATCACAGCTTGCTGTGTATGATGCTTAGCAAGCAAAGAGTCTGAGGTTATTGATCTAGCCTCCAAATTCCCCAGATCTCACAGCACTTACTGTAAATGATGTTGACGCCAGACACCACATCACACCTTCAGAGGGGTCAGAGCTGTGTTGGTAGAACTAACGGAACGTAAAACCTAAGTGGTATTAATGTTAATGGCTGATTAGTGTATGTTTTTAGTGAAACTCAGCCAACATATTACTGCTACAAAATTTTTACATTTCTAATATTTACATTACCACAAGTATACAGTACATGCAAGCTGAGTAATCTGTTATGATGAAATTGTGGCAGGTGGAGCTACAGTATAATGTGGCGTTTTGCTAAATTGTGCAAATTTTACACGGATTTGCTCAGCGGGTTAAGGAACTGAGCTACTAATGGGAAGGTCGGCGGGCGGTTCGAGCCCCAGCTCCGACACTTTGCTATTGTTGGGCCCTCGAGCAAGGCCTGTTTGTTCCAGGGGTGTGGTATCATGGCTGACCCTGCGCTCTGACCCTGCGCTCTGACCCTGCACTCTGACCCTGCACTCTGACCCTGCACTCTGACCCCGGCTATGCTGGGATATTATAAGAAAGATTTAATTGCACAGTAATGTACTGAAAATGTAACAAATAAAGGCTGAACTAAAACATCCATTAATTAATTCATTATCTATACCGCTTATGTAAACAGGAAACGGAACAGGACATTCAGGTTCTGGAGGATCTACAAGACGAGCACAACTTCAAGACAAAAACTTTACAGAATAGAAGTAAGAGATTAATTGATTTTTTTTTTGTAGTAAAATATTTTCCAGGAGAAGCATATCAGGAGGCCAATGTGTGCATTTATTTATACATATAAAACAGTGTTTTTGTTGTTGTTGTTGTTGTTTATTACGTGGGGTTAATAAGGTGAAGATAAGGACTCTGAGATTCTTGTTACAGTGGTGATTATTATTAGCCAGATTATCAAATAGGCTGAAATAGTGTTTTCTATCTGTAAAGAGGTCAGGAAACAAATGCACTTTGGGTCCAAACCATATAATAAAAAAATGAACTATATAGTATTCATAAAATAAACACATACCAACAAGGTTGATAATTATTATTCGATTTTCTTTCATTGCCTTATTTATTTATTTTTATGCAGTTAAAGACCCGACGTTGAGAACAAGTGAGTGTAAATGCATTTGGATGGAGCAGTCGTGTCATGTGATGTCTGCTTTGTGCTTTCAGTGGAGATCGAAGCAAATCCACAAATAGCCAAAGAGATTAAGCTGGAGGAGTTGAAGATCAGAGAAATGTTCCTTAAGCTGAACAAAATGAGAGAGGTAAAGACAATGCTAAATGCTGAAATCTCCTGAGGGTATTTTGGGCGAGTGGTAGACCAGGAGTTAAGGCTCTGGTTAGTGATCAGTATATCAATGGTTCAAGCCCCAGCTCTAGCAGGCTGCCACTGTGGAGCAAATGCTCTTCATGGGCTGACCCTGCACTCTGACCCCAAGCTGGCATAGGAGGAAAAACTGTGCAGTAACGTGTATGTGACAAATAAAGGCTTAAGTTAACTCATCCAGTGCTTAGAATCCTGGGGTATCGAGAGTAACATGTGGTCCCAGGCGAGGGCTGAGAGCCACACCTACTGTATGTCAAAATACTGGAGGCAGATGAAAGCCGGAGACTTGACTCAAGATAACAATTTTCATCATCTAACCACTTATCAGATTTCATACATTGTTCTTCCTGGAGCGAGGCCATCACAAGCATTTATTAATCAAGTCTTTTTACCTCTGGGACCTGAGAGATGTTGAAAGGTGATGACTCCCTTCCTCCCAAATGAGGAGCGCTCTGCTCCTGCAGCCCGGGCTGCTGTCAAGCACTTTGGTGTTTCAGGGAGGGCGAGATGCTTAGCAGCCAGATCCTGTAGGGGAATTCCTGCCTTGCTTACAGTAGTTTCTCACTACCACAATCAGCTTGCCTTAATGTCTCATACTGGCACAGTCAGCCCAAATACTGCTACATTATGACATTTCTGTGTGTTTTCTTTATCTGTGTTTCTGCAGGTAATAGTGATGGAGTTATTAAATGCACTAAAATTAGCAGATCTGACCCAGAGCACGCTCATATCAGAAAAACTTCCCGAGTGGAAGCGGAGGCAACAGATGGCGTGCATCGGTGGTCCGCCGAATGCCTGTCTGGATCAGTTACAGAGCTGGTGAGGCTCTTTAAAAAAAAACAACAACATAAAAATGAACATGCACATGTACACTAATGTTCAATTTTGGAAATCACTGAGTGTAATTTCTGAGCAGTGATTATTGCATTCACTGTGCAATATATTCAAGATTCAAAGAACTTTATTAATCCCAGAGGGAAATTGCTTTGTCCTGGTTACAGGTGCTTGGATTTGTTTACTGGAAGGAAGAAAGGAAATGAGTAATAGATTAGACAAGGAAACAAGATTAGGGAAAAAATAAAAATGAACAAAAATTCAAAATTCAAATATTACATCTGAGATATCTGACATAATCTAGAAACTGTTAGGCCCAAAACATGGTATCGGTGCTAAAAAGGGTCTCACTAGGTGTGACAGTGAATTTTCAGATAGGATCATAAAACATCAATTTTAATAACACTTAATGCTTCCTGATTCACACTTAATTTTTTGTAAATGTGTATACATATTCATATTTGTATCAGATAAAAAGAAACCCATTTGTTAAATACAATTTCATGCTCTTGTATGTTTTAGTGCCTGTAACTTTTTTTTTTTTGAATTATTAAAATCTTTCAATGATATTAACTGTCATTCAGATGAAACTCGATTCAATTAGATCTCAAATGAAAAGACATAAACCTGGAAAAGTGTATTATTCTAAAATGCCAAATTGTTAAGATATTGCAACACAAATTTGACTTGGTTACGGACACTACAGATTTTATTTGTATTTTTTTATTTGGAAAAATCCTTAATTTTGCATGGAATGCTTAAATTGAAGCAATACGTCATATGCTTCTCAATCTTAGTATTACTACTCAAAGAAATATGAATAATTTGCATTTTAATGCATGATTACTGTTTGAAGCGATACAGTATAACTCTGGTCATTTGCAGGGCACTTAAAAAAACATCTTTAGAAAAACGCCAACTAGAAATTTTTAGGGAAGCAAGATTGGTTACTTCCATGTTGTGTAAACTTTAAACACATTTCCTGTATTATATGCATAACATAAAAATTAAAAAAATGTAATCAGCACCAGTACTGCGTCTCGGCCGATTGCATCTTATGGCAACAATTTCAAACCTGATGTGATTTACAAGATAGACAGAATCTTCTCTGATTCTGACAAACCCTGTAATTGAGCTAAAACAATTTTATCTTTAGCATTGACCCTAACAGAGGTGTGACTGAAAAATCGTTCTATCTACAGTTGAAAACAATTTCCATCTGTGAATGCGTGTGACAGTGTGAGCGTTGTAGTTTTACTCTGTAAGTAAATCAGTGTGTTGTGCTCCTCAGGTTCACCACAGTAGCCGAGTGTTTGCAGCAGATACGTCATCAGCTGAACGCGCTCCAGGAGCTGGTGCTGAACTTCACCTACGATAAAGACCCCATGGCTTTGAACATGAGCTCACTGCAAGAGCAGGCGCTGTCGCTCTTCAAACACCTCCTCATCAAGTACGTCATTTTTCTGGGTTGCACAGTCGGGGTGGAATTTGACTTGGCTTTGTGGTCGGGGGTTACACGCTGGTGCTTCTGATGTGTCTTTCAGTTCCGTGGTGGTGGAGAGGCAGCCGTGCATGCCCACGCATCCGCAGAGACCTCTGGTGCTGAAGACGGGGGTGCAGTTCACAGTCAAAATCAGGTGTGGCATTAAAACATGAATGAGCTCGTGCTCAAGAGTGTTGATGTAAGGTTTAGGTAGATCTAGTGCAGGGGGTTGGCCACCCTAAACACTCGAAGAGCCATGTGGACCCGTTTCCCACGGAAAAGAAAACACAGGGAGCCACAAAAAACTTTTTGACACCTGAAAACACTGCAATTTACCTTTATGCTATGTATAAAAAAGATATAGTGTGTTGCATTTGTTAAATCAATGGACTACTACAGAGAAAACGAAATTTGATTTCTGCATGCAACAAAAACATCTGTGCCGGCGGGTGTCGCACATCTGTGGTTGTGACGCACATTTTTAGCAACAAAAAGTTCATCAGGCTTTATTTGAATGCTACAAGATCACCATTTTTTTTTATTTTGAATTATGTTTAAAAAACTACCAAATTAATATAAAACAAACTTAAATACTCATTATTTATTTTCCAAAGCCACATGGAGCCGCAGCAGAGGGATGAAAGAGCCACATGTGGCTCCGGAGCCGCGAGTTGCCGACCCCTGGTATAGTCGAACAGGGGCGAAACTGCAATAATTCAAAGCCCTCAGATCAACTGAATGTAACATAAATACTGTATATTACTGTATGTCAAAATATTTCATGACTACAGAATAACTTAAATCAACACCAATGTTTATTCAAATTGACTATTAACTCGAACAACCACAAATGACTCACCAGTTCACCAGTTCAGTCAAATGAAAAAGAATCAGCTCAAATGAACCAGGGATTAAATTAAAGATACAGCACAGTTTACTTAATTAACTCGAACACTGATTAAGTGAAAAAACACCACAGTTAATTAGCGTAAATGAACCTTAATTAACACAGACGTTAATACAAATAAACCACGGGTCTCAAATAACCACAGAATAAGTTGAATGCACACCAGTTAAGGTAACTAAGCACCACACTTACTGTAACCTGGATCACGTGAGCTAAAAGCTGTGTTGTTGGGAGAAGATTTTATGTTTTAACAAAGCGACAGCAGTAACGGCTCCTGTAACGAGACTGTGGTTTTTCCCTCAGGCTGCTGGTCAAACTACCAGAGTTAAACTGCCAGTTAAAAGTCAAGGTCTCTTTTGACAAGTAAGTTCACATGCAAACCCGCCACACTTCCCCGTTTTTATTAACTGTACATTTTGAACATTTTGTATTGGTGTATTTTTTTTATTATAATTGTTATAATTTATATTTTTTCCTCTTTAGGGATGTAACAGAAAACAATAACGTCAAGGGGTAAAAACTCAAACTATTTCTAATCAGAGCTTTTGAAAATCTCATGTTGTACTGTTTAATAAACCTAATGACCCAATGAACATTTGCTCGTCACTTCTTTTCACCTCCTGTTGCAGATTCCGTAAGTTTAATATTTTAGGAACCAACACTAAGGTCATGAACATGGAGGAATCAAACGGCTGTCTGTCTGCTGAGTTCCGCCACTTGGTATGTTACTCGGATTCGCTGATTTTCCTTTTTTATTGGGTGAATTTGCAGTTAAAAGTGTAACTGTGATTAGTACGTTTTCATAAAAACAATCTAAATACTGAGGTTTCCTTCTTTTAATATTTATACAGCAACTGAAAGAAAAGAAAACCGTTGGAACTAAAACTGAGGTTGGAATCTTTTACCTATACTTATATATCTACTGTATGTATTTAATAGAGTGCATGTACTATATATATATAAAATACTTTTAAAATCTATTCATATATTATACATTATAATTCATTCATTATTCAATCAAAAATAGTTAAATATCGAAGAGATCAAGGCTAAAGGATTAAGGTGAGCACAGTTGTTAATAATGAGATATCCAACAGGCAAATGATTAGCTTTGCAGCTATTAAGTATTTAAATTAAATAAACAATCATTTCAATAATAAGTGGGAAAACTTCCAGATCTGTGCTTAAGTACAGCAACTGCAACTATGTTCCACTTCTGGAATATTTATAATAATGACTAAGAGTCAAGAGGGTCCGTATGGGTGTACTTTATGGAAGTATAATAGTGCCAAAATTGCTCAAAGCAAAATAGCAGGTTGAATTACATGAACTGAAAAAAAAAATTTTTTGAATTTTTTTGCATTTCAATTTGATCTGAATTGGAAAAAAAATCCTTAGAGCATTTACAATGTTTGACATTTTTGCCACTACAATTTATCGTGGTTGTATATTTCAAATGAAAATGTAATTCAAGCATTTAAAATTCAAAGCAATTTTTATTGCAACAAGTTTTTTTTCAGTTCATGTAATTCAACCTGCGATTTTGCTTTGAGGAATTTTGGCACTATTATACTTCCATAGTACTTACAGTACAGTAATGCTGTTTGTGTTTAATAAAATTACTTTAATTCTATAATTTCCAGTCTCCTCTTCTCATCACAGAGGAACTTCATTCCATTACCTTTGACACTCAACTCAACCAAGGAGATATATCTATTGATATAACGGTAAAAAAATGAAGCCGTTACACACACACACACACACACACACGCACACACACGCACACAAAGTATATGCTGTGAGATAAAATTACATAATAACTGTATGTGTGTGTGTGTGTGTGTGTGTGTGTGTGTGTGTGTGTGTGTAGACCACTTCACTTCCTGTAGTGGTGATATCTCATATCAGCCAGCTTCAAAGTGGCTGGGGCTCCATCCTCTGGTTTAACATGCTCTGTACTGACAGTCAGGTAAGAGTGGTTCCTAGCAGGTCCTCTGCTCCTCTCTGTCCTCTGTCCCCTCTTCCTCTCTGCTCCTCTCTGTCCCTCTCTGTTATCTCTTCCTCTCTGTCCTCTGCTCCTCTCTGTCCTCTCTATACTCTGTCCTGTGCCCCTCTCTGTCCTCTGCCCCTCTCTGTCCTCTGTCCCTCTCTTTTAAAAAGAAATAACCTCTGTTTCAGGAGCTTGCGTTTTTCATGAACCCTCCCCCGATGTTGTGGGGAGACCTGGCGAATGTTCTGAGCTGGCAGTTTTCCTCCGTCACTAAGAGAGGCCTTAACACGGACCAGCTGAGCATGCTCGCAGATAAACTACTGGGTGAGCTGCACATTCTTCCTCCTCTTCACTCTGGACAGAGGAGTTTTTGTCAGCCTGAGAAATTTCCCTATTTTGAGTGATTCCATGGTTGATCACAGTGTGACTGTTCAAAATGTAAAAAGTTTCTTTATTGCTTTTAATTATTAATTAAGTTTTTTTTGAGTTAATAAATGAAGTATTCACTTTAATTTGAATTTAATTTGAATAAAAAATGTCAAAACAGCAATCTAAATGCTAAGATGTGAGTTTAATCACATGTAAAGAAAGTTTATTAACCATATGTCCATATGTATTTGTATACAAGTATTAAATAATAATAATAATAATAATTCTTTAAACCACATAAAATGAAAAAAAAAAAAAAACATGCTGTCAAAGCACAAAATACACTAAACCAGCAGGCAGTGAAAAGCCAAACCACACAGAAAAAACCTTCTATTTAAAATTAAACATTAGATAATTTTTTATTACAGATCCTTTTTTTTACACAATCTGGATGAAGTCTCTAATAATTTATGGTTAATATTTAATTTTGAGCTCAAGATGTTCATTTGATGTTCATGAGAACTGAAACAGACGTATTTTGTAACTGATGAATCTGTTGTAAGGAAATAATGTACAAATGAAAATCAGAAATGAACTTGAGTGTATTATTTTTCATTAAACGGAGTGTTCTCTCACGGTTCAGGTCCCGAGGCTGCAGGAGACCCGAACACTCCCGTCTACTGGAATAAGTTCATTAAGGTGAGCGCGGCACTGACGTTTATTCTCTCCTGTAGCGCCGTTCCAGTCCGGCTCTGATTCTTTAATGCTTTGATAAACCTTTGTTTGTTTCACTTCCGTCATCATGTAGAGGTTACTGATGAAACGAAACTCAGTGAAAACGCGGACACACACACATGAGAGA
>QMIH01000356.1:88167-102074 GCA_003987875.1 Clarias batrachus | reverse complement strand
ATATATATATGTAAATCTAAGTAGTATTTCTTCCTATTAGATCACAATAAACACAATAACATATTATTAAATAATTAAGCCTGTTTCTGCACATTTCAACACATTAGTGGAGACTTTAGTAGTGAAATTATCATTCTTTTTTTATTTCATTTCTTTATTTTTTTGTTCTGTAATAACAGAAAATTTAAAGTTAGCAGCTTAGGCTTGAGCAGGCAGAACATTTCCTTTCTTCCTTTTTGAAAATGGAGCACCAAATATTGTGGGTTTGTTAAGTAAATTTGAAAATCTGAATTTACCTAAATATTTCTGAAATTGTGCGTCCTTGTCATCTATGGTTTTATTTAAATAAACAATTGAAATTGAAATATTAATTTCCCACATTTAGAGAAAAATAAATGATTGTTTATCTTTTGAAATGTTGCTTGATTCTACATTAACGTTAATCATATTAAAAAGTAAAAATCACCAACTTAGATTAAACATGCATTTGTTACCTTCTCCAGTTACTTTTATGCATCATCTGATGTAAAATAGCATTACTAACTTTCCTATCGTTCTGATCTACCGCTAGTTTGGATTTTTATTTGTAATTTCAGACGGCAGCGAATGAGAGAGCCGTCGCCTTCTGGCTGTGGATCGATGGGATTCTGGACCTCATCAAACGATGTCTCCTCAACATCTGGAACGATGGGTAAGAACACRAGAACAGGTTATTATGATTAAAGGTGTCTGCAGTGTTCACCGTCTGTCTGATGGAATACTGAGTGTGTGTAGTACACTGCTRCTGATTCTTACTTTTCTTTTTGTTATTGTGTGTTCAGGTACATAGTGGGCTTTATTAATAAAGGGAAGGAGAAAACTCTGCTACAAGACAAACGTCCAGGCACTTTCCTCCTGCGCTTCAGTGAGACGTGTAAAGACGGAGGAATCACCATCACCTGGGTGGAGCAGGCCCAGAACGGTGCGTCCGTCAGCAGAAGTGCTTCTTTTACATGTCTACTTGAGTTAAAGTACAAAAGTACTAACATTCATATTTCCTCAAGTATCAAAAATACTGAGTTTTATTAACCAACAGTAGCCTTCCAGTCATAATACAAATCTCTCTCTGCTAGCAAACTCTGATTTCGAACACCTGTAATATTGAGCGTGTCACAGAGTAAGTGCAATGACACTGATAGTCAGCAGGTGGCAGAGTTCCCACTTTAATGTAGAAATGTAGTGAAGTAAAAGTACAGGTATGTCTGTACAATATAGTGGAGTAAAAGTAAAAAGTACAAAACTTCTACATGTACACGAAATATGTGCTTAAGTACAGTAATTAAGTGAATTTACTTAGTTACCTTTCAGCTCAATTGATTCTAGTTTTTACTGACTATTTTCTATTTTTTAAATATTGGAATAAACACATTAAAAAACTCGCAAATGATCAGGATAATCCTTTTACAGATCACTTTTACAGTTGGTCTGGTCTTTGTAAAGCCTTAAAGTGATAGATTTCCCACATTGCTTTTGGAGACCTAGTTTCTCTGAATATCACTATATGGCCAAAAGTATATGGACACCTGACCATCAAACCCATACATGGTTTATTTATTTATTTATTTATTTATTAAATTTTACCACAATGTTGAAAGCACACAACTGCACAGAATTGTATAGAAAATGCATAAATGCTGATGTGTAATAATAATATAATATAATATAATATAATATAATATAATATAATATAATATAATATAATATAATATAATATAATATAATATAATATAATAATCTCTAAACTGGACACAATATCATGGCAGTGTTTGTGTTGTAATGCAGGTGAACCCCAAACCCAYTCTGTGAAGCCCTACAGGAAATCTGATTTAGTCAACCTGTCTTTCGCCGACGTGATACAGAACTACACGCTAATGGATGCAGAGAACATTCCAGAAAACCCTCTGCTCTACCTCTATCCAGACATCCCTAAAGACGTCGCGTTCGGGCGCTACTACAGCAACACCGCAGACGGTACGAACTCACTGTGATATCAGATGTGCCTGAATGTGTCATTTTTACACTGTGTCGAAAGTAATGGCACCCTATAACAGAAGCGACGATTAGTGTGCCGATGCCCTGCAATGGCCGAGCTGCATTACTAAAAGTTTTATCACATTTATTTAGCACGTGCCATGCTTAGGAAGTTCTCTTTTACAGTTTATTCACATTTTTTTTAGCTTCCCTTGCCTTTTACGGATTTCTTTTTAAATCAGTGGCTAAATGTTAAATCTGTGAAAATGCTCAGCAATTTAAATCTGACTGCCATTTTGTCCGGATACATACCTAAGTCCAAAGAAAGTCAGAAAAAATGTATTGTGCCGATTTTTAAAAAAGTTTGGTCAAAAACGTTTGCACACAATGATAAATGTGGCCCAAGAGTCTTAAGTCTTAAGCGCTGTGAAAAAGTCTAAAAACATAGACATTTCTCATTGTTCACACGTTCTGATTTCAGCTTCAGAAGACATGGACGTCGACAAACTGATTGCCCCGAGTCCGTACGTGGACAGGCGGATAATTCCAGTGTCAGAAGTGTACGTTTTGCTGCATACACCATACAAAAAAAAACCCCAATAAAGCATAACTGTTTTAAGATTGATTCAATTCAATTTAGCTTTATTGGTATAACGTTTTTAACGATGATCATTGTCACAAAGCAGCTTTACAGAATCAAAAGGAAAAGAGTGATGAATAACTTTTGCAATGCGTTTGCCTTCTCCAGGCCAGACGGAAGACTTCAGGAGAGAATCCTGCCGCTGAGTCAGGAGGAATTCGGAGTGCTACAGCATATCAACAAAAACAATGGAATGGACAATCTGGTAATCACAACATACGATTCATAAGAGCCATAATAGTTCTTAATAAACCATAATATTTACTGTTTTACAATTTATTGTTAATTTAAACAAAATAAGCTAGATTTGTTTAGAACCTCTGCAGTTTTATGCAGCTTGTCTGTTAGCGTAAGTTATATTAATAAATAATTGAATCACTGTTCAAATAGAACATGTTAGAAACATTTGTTAGAAGTTTGTTTTATCTACAGTAACACATGTTAATCACTTGTAAATCATTAGTAATCGTGTTTTAGTAATAATTCTGATTATCTTGATGATTCACAGCTGTAGGAATTTAATGAAATAAAACAGGAACTCGCTCAAATCCAGTGTTTAAGTCTCCGTGTTCGGGTTTCGCAGTTATAAGAGGAACACAGAAGGTTTTGCTTTTCAGTGAATGTAGCCATAACATGCGAATGAGGAACTAATATGTTGCGGAACTGTTGCACAACAACTATCATTAAATTGCTCCGTTTTTTTTTTGTTCTTTGAGAGTAGTGCTCAGCTTCAGGTTTGTTATTGTTTCTATGGTAACGGCTCTTTTACAGACTCCAGGGTCAGCGCTTTTGTAACAGAGTTTAAGTATTTAATAACAAACACCACACAGTTCTGGTTAACACTGATTATTACTCAATGTATACAGTTCTCCAGGCTTCCTGAAGGACTTTTTTTGTTTCTTAAGTCGAGTCGTGTTCCTGTACCTGAACAGTTTCAGAGGAATGCTTTTTGTGTGTTAAGCCACACAGTGACATATTAGTCATTCAGGCATCCAAAGTAAACCCTCAGGCGGGTGATTAGTGTACTGCTGATGCTGAATGGCTGGAACAGACAAGAGGGGAAATTTTATATTTGTAGCCTGTCAAAATATTTGTAGACAGTAAAATATTTGTTTCCATTTCTTTAATTTAAGCTACATAATTGAATTGAATTTGATTTGAAATGCAATGTCCTAAGGTACAGAAAGTTTGGACACACCTTCTCATTCAAAGAGGTTGAATTTGTATTATGGCAAGAAAAAAGCGGCTAAGTGAAGAAAAACGAGCGGCCATCATTACTTTAAGAAATGAAGGTCAGTCAGTCCAAAAAATTGGGAAAACTTTGAAAGTGTCCTCAAGTGCAGTCACAAAAACCATCACAAAGAAACTGGCTGACATGCGGACCGCCCCAGGAAAGGAAGACCAAGAGTCACCTCTGCTGCGGAGGAGAAGTTCATCCGAGTCACCAGCCTCAGAAATCGGCGGTTAACAGCAGCTCAGATCAGAGAGCAGGTCAATGCCACACAGAGTTCTAGCAGCAGACACATCTCTAGAACAACTGTTAAGAGGAGACTGTGTGAATCAGGCCTTCATGCTAGAATATCTGCTAGGAAACCACTGCTAAGGACAGACAACARGCAGAAGAGACGCGTTTGGGCTAAAGAACACAAGAAAGAAAACTCGCTGAAGGAGAAGAGGTGTCCAAACTTTTGCTCTGTACTATATTTAAATGTTCTAAATGTAAACTTGCACTCTGTTCCTGTTCTCTCTCCTCAGTGTGAAGGTTTCCCGAATTAAAGCCAAAGAAATCAGCGACACGTCCGTCTTCATCCTCCAGCTTTCCATAAAGATCAGCCTGTGGATATTAACAGCAGAGAGTTTCACTGCGTCCATGCTGGGGTGTAGGAATGGGGCTCATACAGTGTATTATCTTAATGAAGTGTGTGTTTGTGTGTGTGTGTGTGTGTGTGTGTGTGTGTGTGTGTGTGTGTGTGTGTTTTTACATTGCTTGGGTGAAATTGCACAGTACATGCTGTGCATGCTCCAGTCCACAGCGACAAGACAAACATACTTATTTAATATTGTACATCTGACAGAAATTATACAGAAATGTAATTTAAAATAGCTGCACATGAACACATACTCTGAACTTTGTCAAGTGTTATCTGTGAAATAAAAACACAATTGATTAGATATCAGTTATTTTTACCCAGCATCCTTCTTGTTACCCAACATCCAATTTCTTGAAATCCAGCTTTTTTTAACGCAATATCCACTTTCATGTAATATTGAATGTGAAATAATTAATTGTTTTAAAAATGCTGTTTGTTCAGTTTTTTTTTATCATTACTCTTTGTTCTTTTACATGTCATTTACCTAACTGTGATTACGCTTGTTAAAATAATAATTCAGGAATACTTCATATTAAAAATCAACTTTTTAGAAAAAACAAATACACCATTTTTCAACCTAATCTCCTTGCTTTTTAAAAGAAGTATTATAATGAAAAGCAATACGTTTTCTCCTCGCTTGCCAGCTATAAGATTTGTGGAGTGAGTGACTAATAGCTGTCGTGTGGTCAGCTTCTCCCACCTGATCTGTGGATCTCTGCAGCTCCTCCTGAGTTCCCATGGGCCTCTTGGCTGCTTCACTGATTAATGCTCTTCTCGCCCGGCCTGGACGTTCAGGTTGGACGTTCATGTCTTGGTAATTTTGCAGTTGTGCCGTACTTCCACTTCACAGTAATGTGCCACTTTGTGTTGGTCTGTCAAATAAAATCCCATTAAAATACATTCACGCTTGTGGATGTAACATGACAAAATGTGGAAAAGTTCAAGGGGTACGAATACGTTTGCTTGCCACTGTAAATATGTTTATCTTGATTACCTGTTTCTTCCTCAAATAAATACTTTTTTAAATTTTATTTAAAGTATTAAACACAGATACAGAAGTCTGGCAGTGGTTATTAAGCTATTGTTTTAATTACAGCTTATGGATCCTTATAGATTCTTCAAATACTCGATCGCTGCACATTTAGCTTTTTACACTTTTACTGTATTTGCCAAATATCTGTTAAAATGTTTAGAAATTAATATCAATAGGATCAATAATGGTGTATATTATAGGTTGGTATGAAATGGATCAACAAAAACTACAGATTGTATGAGGCTCCATATAGAGATGGAATTCTGTTAATAAAATCAAATTAAATAATGTTGATAATAGTGTTTGTGGGCAGAAATCTTTGTTAAGTGACACAAGGTGTGGTCCGATCGGCCTGAATTGTTTAGCCATGAGAGCTGCCAACCTGCAGGGAGCGAAGATGTTCAGTTCAAAAGGAACTGCGAACGGTGTAGGGAACGAGTGAGCATCAGGTGTTCACTTCTTCACCAGAACAAGGGAATGAGAAATTTCCCATCAGTCATTGCGTCTCGCTGGAGCATAAAAAATGGAGCTTGAAAAGCATTACTGTATTAGCATTATTAGCATTATTATCAAGGACAACATCATTTTAAAAGGACACAATTATTTACATTTTAATTGAATAAAAAAATCTGTAGTATGTTATAGGCTAGTAATCTTTAAAAATAAATAAATAAATCTCTGCTTATCTTTAATCTATTATTATTGTTGTTGTTTTTGTTGTTGTTATTATATAATTTATTTATAATTTATACATGTTTCAATAGCATACGCTTTACATTTGTATCCGTTTTCGCTTCAATCAAATATCTTTATTAATCCCAGAGGGGAAATTGCTTAATGTCTGTAGTGTCAAATTTCCACAGCAGCAGCAGCAGCGACAGGTATCCAAGGTGCGTATGTTGCCATGGTAACGCACGGAGGAAGTGACGTCAGCGCCGGTGACTTTAAGGTCCCCTCACCGACCTTTCCTGTGACCAAGTAGGGAGCGCCCTGTGAAGTTCACATTGGAATACAGGCGGCTCATGAAAGCTAGACTGAGATAGAGAGAGTGCGCCCTCTGCTGGTGTGAGCTTTCCTTCTCTTGAGTCTCCAGCATATTTTGGGAATTCAAAAATTACATTAGAATATTTTAGACTTCTAATATTTATTTCGTTCATGCAGGATTGAAGGAACAATTAAATGAAACTAAACTTATTAAATGTTTGACTTATATTTGACCTTGAAGAGGTATTTCCATTCAAAACAAACCACATTTATAAACAGTATGTTATATGTAAATAATATTTAGAATAATCAAAAATGTATCTGTATTACTATAAGCTTTATTTATTATACAACAATTGTAAAATGATTAGTAAATTCATCTAACTTATTAGATATTAGGTATTCTGAAATTTGACAAAATATACTCAGGGCCTTTACAAAAAGAAAACAATAATGTAATATTGGTGGGTCAGAGGTCCATGAGTGGCATCATTGACTAGGAATATTTTCTGCATATACACACACACACACACACACACACACACACACACACACACACATATTATAATATTCCTATGCCGTTACTTTACACAGAGCTCTAATTTATATGATACACTGTTACGCTTTACCACTAGAGGGCAGCATTTAGTTACATTGAGTGTAGAGTCACTCAACAAAAAAAAACCTCGCTAAATGAACATAAAACAAAACAAAAACAGCGTGACTAGGAATTATTAAATACATTTAGAATATATATATATATATGAACATTTTATACTTTCATAATTATATATATAATTACAATTATATATTTTATAAAATTATAAAACAAGTATTATAGAAAGATAAAACAAGTTTCTTACTTAAAGACTAAGATTAAAAAAAAAAAATTAATAGAACCGTGAGAGAGTTTTTATTTATAACCGCGGATCCTTTGTGACGTCATCGCCATTATTAAACGGTCATCGCGTCCTGATGAATCGCGCTCGGGTCCTTTAACGCGCGCGCTCCCCGTGCTGTGTTTAACCTGATGGATTTCTCCACACTGCCGGTGCTGCTGGGGTTCAGAGAGCTGCTGCTGTGTGTGATTACAGCCGGAGTCCTGGCCGTGGTGTGTTTCTGTGCTGGGTATGAGCTCGGGAGAGACGAGCGGAGTGCACACACCGTCCAGGAGAACGGTACCACTGTGTGTGTGTGTGTGTGTGTGAGGGTGTGCAGTCCTGTGCTGTAGTCAGGCAGTGATACATGGATTCCTCTCTGTTTATAAAACTGACATTTTACTGTCTGGGACACAGACTGAACAACACTGTGAGACACAGACAGACAGACAGATGGTATTTCACACTCTGTAGACAGATTTGACATAAAAGCACTACTGTACGTAACACTTTACACTTGTTCCTTAGTGCTACACATTTAATCACATACAATTTTCCAATGTGGACCAGTGCCGTTATCAATTCACAAAATTCTGCTAGAGTTCATCAGTATTTGTTTATTAATTTTTTCGTAGCTCTAATATAATTTTGTCGCTATATATACAGGGGTTGCACAATCAAACTGGAACACTGGCCAATTTAGTGTTGGAGGTTTCATGGCTAACTCTGAGCAGCCTGGTGGACGATCTTCATTGATTGCACATTCCACCAGTAAGAGCAGAGTGTGAAGGTTTAATTAGCAGAGTAATAGTACAGTTTTGCTTAAACTATTGCAATGCACACAACATTATGGCGTCCTCAAAAGAGGACACATTGTTGGTGTGCACTTCACTGGTGCATCTGTGACCAAGACAGCAAGTCTTTGTGATGTATCAAGAGCCACGGTGTCCAGGGAAATGTCAGCATACCACCAAGAAGGACGAACCGCATCCAACAGGATTAACTGTGGACACAAGAGGAAGCCGTCTGAAAGGGATGTCCGGGTGCGAACCCGCATTATATCCAAAAAACATAAAACCACAGCTGCCCAACTCACTGCAGAATTAAATATGCACCGCAACTGTCCTGTTTCCACCAAAACTGTTTTTCAGGAGCTCCACAGGGTCGATGTACACTGCCAGCTGCTATAGACAAACCTTTGGTCACTCGTGCCAACGCCAAACGTCGGTTTCAATGGTTCCAGCGGCGAAAATCTTGGGCTGTGGACAATGTGAAACATGTATTGTTCTCTCGCAGGTTGGAGTATAGTGTCACTAGACTTCACTTCGGGGTGTGTTGGAGGAGTGAGTCGGGAAACGCTTCCCTCCACCAGCATCATGTAGTGACCTGGCCACTATTCTGCAAGAAGGATGGCTCAAAATCCCTCTGGCCGCTGTGAAGGACTTGATGCGGTATTGGCCGCAAAAGGAGGCCCTACACTATACTAATGAATTATTGTGGTCTAAAATCAGGCATTTAAGTATATACATAAAATATTATTTAATGTTATTTTTATGCCACTGATCTATGCTGTGTTGCTGGTACAGATCTGCGGATCTGTTCTGCTTGAATTTTAACACACATTTGAGGTGATAAATACATATTCTCAATCATCCTTTTAATGAGAGAATTTTTGCCATTATTTGCTGTTAGCCTAGATAAACACGTCTAAATCCAAAATTACGTTTAATAGTTTCTTATCACAGTTTAAATCACAATGTGATTTCTTTTAATCAAATCTTACAGCCCTGTGTGTCCTCTATAAACTATCACCTGAATAACTTTTTTGCAGTATTTTAATGAGATAAGAGAGGTACATTTTCTGTAGAAAATGTGAGCGGTGCTTGCCGTGGCAAAACATGGGAGTCATGCTAGCAACATGCTAATCACTCTGGCATCATGTTAGCAACATTCTAATGAAGTTGCTAGCAACATACTGATATAGTTAGCATAATGCTAGCAACATGCTAATCAGCGTAACGTCATGTTAGTAACATGCTAATATAATCAGCATAGCGACATGCTAATATTGTTAGCATAATGCTAGCAACATGGCATTTGTGTTAGCAACATGCTAACAGCATGCTAATGATGTTGCCGAGGGGCGTGGCTTATGAGCATCATGATAAATGTGAAAGACTGTTTGGATGTCTGAGTTAAATGAGCCCCTCCCCCGTGTCTCTACAACATTGGGATCCACAGTTAAATTCAGTTTTAAAGTTCCTATGGAATTTACCATTGTATGTTAATTGCCCCCTGCTGGGGCAGTTTACCACTCACCCCTTAAAAAGTCATCAAGTCCCGCCATTCCCGAATAAGCCGAACGATATAACACCTCTTTCATGGGTCAACGACAAACGGAATGGGACTAGTCATGCACCAAATTCCCTACTATAAGTCAATGGGCCAAGTTTGGGCACATGTTGTTCCCCGGGGGTAAAACTTATACCCTCTTTAACTTTCTACAAAAGTCTTGCTCAGGACAACAATCCGTCAAAGTTGGACTCAATGTTAAGTCTATGGGACATTTGGGGGCTTTTTTCCACCTGCGGTTCCTGATTATTATTATTATTATTATTATTATTATTATTCCATGCTGCATTTCAGTTATAATTATTAAGTATTGTATTTTATTTAAACCTTGATGATGAATGTGTGATTCCATGATGATGTGTATTGTATTGTATTGTATACTGTATGTATTGTGTATTCAGGCCCAGGACAGAACGTCTCCTCAGGTCTTCCACATTCTTCTGATGAAACCAGGGACAGGCCCGCCTCTAAGGTATTTACTAACCATCAATTACATTAATTTACCTGCCATTAGATTTAGTGCAAGATTCCAGAGCAGTGCAATAACAAACTGGATTCTTGGTCTTTATCAGTCACAACATTTGTTTTAATACAATGTTGGTATTAATGGTTTGTTATGTCTATGTGTGGGTACACAGTGTATATGTAAATGTTTAAACTAGTAGAGTATTAGATTCAATTCCTGGAGTTTAGTTCTCGCTGTAAAGCTATGTAAAACAGGTTGCCTGTAAACAGTGCATTCAATGCAGAACTTATTAGCAATGAAGATCTTATATGCTTTTACAGTACATGGTCACAGTGTTGTTTCCAAGATATATTTTGTTCCTCAGAAGTGTCTGTCCATGTGTGTAAAAAAATAAGCAATACCATGTTTATACTTTCAGGGGTCTCTGGATGATGAGTCTGGTAATCAGGTGAACACAAAGAAGAGCTATGTGATGAAACTGGAGAACAGAGTGATGGCGCTGGAGGAGCTGCTCTGTGGGATTCACAGAAAGTTTGGAATAAAAAGCAAGGTGAGTGAGAAGAAGAGCGAGAGAAGAGCCTTAAATTAAAGGTTATTCCTCAATTTAATATTAGCATTAATACGATATGATCCGAGAAAATATTGAGAAAAGAAAATCTCTGCACTCTAGAAACGATGCCTAAGAATTATATGAGAGAGACAATAAACACTCTGACTAGACAATGTTAAGCGATTTTCTGCACCATTTTAGGAGCTGGACCAAGAGCGACAGATTCACAGCACGCTAAAGGAGAAGTATGAGGACACGTTAAAGCAGAATGAGTCGTTAGAAAACGTAAGCGTCCTTACAAAGTAAAAATCAGGAATCAATATGAAAGTAAATGACATTTTGGATGCTGAACTTTCAGGATTTTGAGCTGAGGTTCCAGACTGAAAGAGCGAACATTCTGGAGAAAATGCTCTACATGGTTGCTGGACAGTCTGAGCTAAAAAGCAAGGTGAGTGAGAAACACTTTATATTAAAGCGTACCTTTACTAATTGATCTGATTACTATTGAAATACAACAAATATTGAGTAAAGAGAACCTGTGCACCCTGAAGGTGTCCATCATGCCAAGAAAAAGATTTAGAGAAAGAAAATACACATTGTACCCAAAGTTTCTTTTTTTTTTTTTTACATTGCAATTATTTAGACACGCATTGCGATTATGACTTAAACTGTGATATGTAACTTTCTAATGTACCAATTAGTATTAGTAATCAGTCATATTTGTCTTGGCTAACTGCACGAATGGTACAAACTATGCTGTTAGGAGGATGGTGGCCAATATTTTTTCAGCACATTAAAAGTTATTTAAATTTAAATCATACAACCTCTACATATATTTCTGATTATTATACAGTGGAACCTTGGATTACGAGCATAATTTGTTCCGGAAGCGGGCTCGTATTCCAAAACACTCGTAACCTTCCCATAAGAAATAATGAAAACTCAAATAATTTGTTCCATAGCCCAAAAAAATAAATACAGAAAAATATTTAATACAATATATAAAGTAAAAATAAAATAGATTAACCTGCACTTTACCTTTAAAAAAAGTTAAAATAAATCCCAACAGATAAGTGTTTCCATTTGTGCGCGCAGGCGCCGTATATTTGTGTATGTATGTGTGTGTGTGTGTGTGTGTGTGTGTGGAATTAGCCCCTTCCCTCGCCTCGTCTTACACAGTAAAACTCCTCCCTCCCCCCACCTCGCTTTTTAAGTTTCATAACAAACACACGCACACAACGGAAACACTGTTTTAACAAGAAAAAAAGAAATCTCTCTAATGACATTCACGTGAGCGCAGACTAATGGAATCACTGCTGTAAAGTTTAAAAACAAACAAACAAATGAACCAGCACATTATCTTAGAAAAGAATCACAACAGAGCAGCGTTTCTGTGTAGAGCAGAGTGTGTGTGACTGTGTGAAGCCGGGGAGGGGGTGTAAAGGCGAAAGAGTGTGTGTGTGTGTGTGTCGGTGTGTGTGTGTGTGTGTGTGTGTGTGTCGTTGTGAAAAAACTCAGCACTCAGACAAAACTCAGACATGCTTGTTTTTCAAGTCAAAAAATTTGCTCGTCTTGCGGAACACTTGTGAACCGAGTTACTCGCAATCCAAGGTTCCACTGTATTGTGACTCATCATTATAATCATAAAGCACAAGATTGCAGGTTTAATAGCTGTATATCACAGTGTCTTTTTAAGTTTAACTAACACACATCTGCTGTGTTTTAGAAACTGGAGCGAGAGCGACAGGAACACAGTGACATTCTGTCCCAGTACGAAGACACTAAGGTAAGATTTTCTTGTTATAAAGCTACAGTATGAGTGCTATTCTGTGAAGAAGACATTTGCATTGTAGCTTAGAGGGGTAGTTTTAGGGTTTCTTATGGAATTTGGGGAATTAAAAAATTTTTTCACCCACTACCATTTCCTTAGATGTACTTTAGGTTTCGGGTTTCTTAGGGCGTTTCCATGTTTCCGCTCTGGGATAATTTCTGTGAACCGAAGTCTGGTTTATTTTGATCAGTGAGAACACAATCATTCCAGACTCGGGAACAGTACAGTACAATTATGTCTCCAAATTATGTCCTAAAAAACCTGCGGTATAGTTCCTCACAATGTCACTAGAGGATTAAAACCAAAATGATTGTGTTCCCTCGTGTTTAATGGCGGCTCACACACCAAGTAGATGCATACTGTCACCTGCTGTATTCGAGAATATAGATACGTAAATGCACCCGAGAATGGAGAACAAAAATAATGTGTACTCTGTCCAGCAGGGGAATGAGGAGAGGGGAGGAAATCATTCCTGGGTATTCCTTAGTACAAATCAATCTTACCTAACGTGAAAATGCACCTTACATTCCAGTTCAGTAAAGTTTGTGTGGAGGAGCAGTTCTTTAAACAATAATAACTTTTCTGATATTCACGCCAGTTTTTATAGAAATGTGGCTCGAGTTAGGAGCTCGATAAGGCACTATGTGGTTCAACATACTGGTTTTAGACCAAAAGAAAGTTCTTGTCATATGCGTATTTGTGTCTATTTGTTCTGAAGAAGTTAGATGTTAGATTACAGACCTAATGGATGATTAACTGGAGATGGCACTGCAGATGTACAGTACAATATCAGTCAAAAGTTTGGACACAAGTATGGATTGGATTTATTTTCCACATTCTAGAACAACACTGGATTTTTTTCTAGAACAACACAACATCTTATTTCAAGACATGAATGTCGACTGTTCTGGAACAGTTCTGACAAGAACAGTAATGTGTCGAGTGCGTTTGTAAACCCCATCGAGCTCCATGATGAAACTGTTTCTCATGAAGACCTTCCCAGGAAAGCGAAACCAAAACTGAGCTCTGCTGCAGAGGAGAAGTTCATTTAGAGTCACCAGCCTCAGAAATCACCAATTAACAACCAGCACCTCAGATTAGAGCCGTTATGAAGCTTTGCAGAGCAGAAGTAGCAGATATACATCTCAATATCAACTGTTCAGAGGAGATTATTGTTGATTTTGGATGCTTTACAATGGAAAAAGAAACAAAAATCAGGAAAGACCATGGAATTAGAAAGGGCGTTCAAACTTTTGACTGGTAGTGTATCATGAACAGTTACATAAATGTAG
>QMIH01000356.1:57236-88075 GCA_003987875.1 Clarias batrachus | reverse complement strand
TATATATTATGTACCTGTTTTGAACACAACAAAGCAATTATGTTCTAATTGCTCCTGCGGCCTGGAGTCCAATGAGAAGCTGAAGGAAAAGAACTCCAGGCTGCGGGAGCAAGTTGAAACATTGCAAGCCTCAGTCAAGAAGCTGAAGCTGCAGCTCCAGACTTGCAGGCCATCTAACAAGTTATGGAAGGTAAGCGAGAAAAGCGTTTCTTTCATCTGTACTTTTCTCTCGTTATGTAAGTATGAATGGAGTGATGTGAACGTTTCATCAAGACTTACTCAACTTACAACCAAAATTTCTAACTCAAAAAGGCCTTGGTCTAGCTAATCTACTGCCTCATAACCTCTGGGAACTGAAGATAGCTTCCTGAGTAGAATGGCCCAAGATTTGACCACAATCCTGCAGAAAGTATTAGTTCTCAGAGTTGTAATCCATAACAGTGTCTTTATATAGCTGTGGCCAACAGTCCTGTCAGCAGTAAAGCATCCTGAATGTGGGGTCGCTTCTCAGCCAAGGAGGTGCACTCGCGCACAATTTTGCCTAAGAACACAACCATGAATAAAGAATTATACAAAAACATAATCAGAGAGCAACTTCTCCCAATCATCCAAAAACAGTTTGGTGATGAACAGTGCCTTTTCCAGCATGATAGAGCTCTTCGCCATAAGGCAAAAGTCATAACTAAGTGACTCAGGGAACAAAACGTTGACATTTTGGGTCCATGGGCAGGAAACTCCCCAGACCTTAATCCCATTGAGAACTTGTAGTGGATCCTCAAGAGGCGGATGAACAAACAAAAATCCACAAATTCTGACTCTAACCATTGATTATGTAAGAATGGGCTGCGCCATCAGTTAGGGTGTGGCCCAGAAGGTGATTGACAGCACGCCAGGGTGACCTGCCGGGGTCTTGAAAAAAAGGGACCGCACTGCAAATATTGACTCTTTGCATACAATTATATTATACTTATTATAATTGACAATAAAATCCTTTGACATTTATGAAATGCTTGTAATTATACTTCAGTACACCAGAGTAACATTTGACACAAAGATCTAAAAACACTTAAAGTGAATCTTTTGGCCCCAGCTGTAACAAAGTACTAATGATCATCTGTGGTGTCTGATTAAAATGATTCTCTATCTAACTCTCAATTTCATTCACATAGCATAACATGATGGTCGAGAACAAGAACCTGAAGAACGATCTGAAAACACTGCAAGCCTCAGTGAAGGATTTGGAAGAACTTTGCAAGAACAAAGTAGCGACAAAAAAACAGAAAAAGAGAATGAAGGTAGAAGGGAAAACCTTAATAACGGTATAAATATGTGTAAATATAAAGAAATAAAGAAATTTTAGCCAAGTAAGTTTATAATCAGATACTAGCTGTTTAAAAGTCTGCAATGAAAACTAAGCCATCGAACTGCTTGCTTTGCGTTTTAGGAGCAGGAGACGGCACAAGAGCAAGAGAGTGACTGCATTATTCTTACAAAGACAATATTTAGGGACTTGTGAAATGTTTTTTTTTTTTTTTTTTTTTTACAAATTAGAGATTGTGAATTGTGTGTCGAGGGGGAGTCTTTACTATACATATTTATACAATACAAAAAGAAAGGGACCAAATACTGTAAACCTGGACAGTGAACTTGGCACATGGGAGTTAGTATTAACATGAAAATATCGAATACGATGTTTGAAGTTTTCTTCAAACATCAAGTTTTCTCCACTTTGGGACACTTTAGGAAAATTATTATGTTTACTCAAGAACTCTACTATAGGGCACTTTATTGTGTTCATTAAGGGGAACCTTAGAAGGCACTTTGTGGTGTTTGCTCATATGGGATCACTTCAGCAGGGAGTTTATCATGTTTGCTTCATAGAGGTACTTTAGAGGGCATTATATTGTGTCTGCTTCGCTGTAAAAACATTGAGGAGGGCTTTAATTGTGTTTGCGTCACAGTGAGGTAAACGTAGAGGCCACTTTATTGTCTTTGCCCATTTGGGGGCACCTTAGAGGGCATCTTCATACTTGCTGTACTGCAGGGCACCTTTGAGGGTTCTTTATCGTGTTGGATCTACTGATCTAAGAGCACCTTGGTGGCACTTACATTAATCATGTTTGCTCTACTATAGTGGCACTATAGAGGGCACTTTAGTGTGTTTGGCCATGTATGGGCACCTTAGAGGGCACTTTATTATGTTTGTTCCACTATGAGAGTGTCTTGGATGGCTTTTTAAAGTGTTTGCTTCCCGATGGGGGAACCTAAAGGGCACTTCCATACATGATATACTGCATGCAGCCTTAGATGTCAACTGAGGATGCCATTACCATGGCGCTCCATTCTGCTCTTGACTCACATGGACAACCCAGACATTTCGATAAAGTCAGCCCTTCCAAGCTAGTCTCAGAACACCAATCTATAACTAGACCCTGGACTTCCTTACAAACGGACAACAGTCTGTTCGACTGAACATCCTCACCTCCTCCAGTCTCACCCTCAGCACCGGAGTTCCTCAGGGATGTGTATTGTGCCCTGTCTTATACTTCTTTTCACCCATAACTGCATACCTGCTTATGCCTACAACAGGGTTATCAACACCACTGTGGTGGGCCTGATCAGAGGTAAGAATGAGACAAGGAGCTTACAGGAGGGAGATCCAACACCTACTGTAGTAGCATGGAGATGAAGGAGGACATTGTTGATGTCAGATGAGCTGGAAACCACATTATTGTTAAGCATGTACTGTACACAGCTTTAAGTTCCTTGGAGCCCACATTTCTGAGGATCTCACCTGGTCACTGAACTTCTCTCTTCTGGTTAGGAGGGCACGACAGCACTTCTATTTTCCAAAGAGAATTAAAAAGTCCACACTGTGCCCCAGGATACTGGAGAATTTTTACCTCTTTGCCACTGAGAACTTCCTCACGAACTGCATGTCAGTGTGGTACGCCAACTGCACCACTTCAGACCGTAAAGCTCTTCAGAGAGCGGGGAAAACCACCTATCCAACGAATCATTGTTTTTCAGTTACCTACCATGAAGGACATTTACAAAAAAAAATGCTCTCAGCAAAGAGCAAGAGGCAGCATCAAAGATACCTCTCACCTCAGTCATGGACTATTCACCATTCTCCCACCGGGCAGGCACTACAGGGGCCTCAGCGCCCACACAAATGGATTTTTTCCCAGTGGTTGTTACTGCACTGTCACTCTCAGTTTATACTGCGCTGCTTTATCCACTACGGCTCTTTTAGATGAATACTGGGAGTCAACTCGAAGGATTCTGATTAGCCAACTTTATGACAAATTTTGTGATTAACATAAATTTTTAAGTTATATTTTGACATAATTTCATTTGTTCCACTTTATTTATTTTTCAAGGGTATGCATATATGTGTATGCTTTTAATCTGTCTGATACTGACTGGACACTAACCAAGAATATCTATAATTTGTAGTCAATAATTTGTATTGTTTAGAGCATGAATCGACTCTTTGATTCGACACTTTTGGCTTAACAATCTGTTTTTTCCTGACAAAAATATTATGACTTTGACTGATTTTGTGCAATTTAATACAATATTACATAACATTAAGACACTATTTCCTAAGATCATGAACAGAATTTACCTCAGAATTGTGACCAAATTCACTGTAGTTATGAGTTAAAGAGACTCGGATCTTTTGGTTGGACGCTGATAGTTGCATGGCATACTCATTTTTTCTTTTAAGAAACATTTATATTTCTTTTACATTCTGACTGATATTAGACAATTACAATAAATCTACAGTAAGTAACGTTATTTCAATACCATTAAATTTACTCATGAAATGAGGGTTAAGGGCCTTGCTCAAGGGCCCAACAGGTCTAAACCTGGAACCTTCCAGCACCTTAACCACTAAGCTCCCTTTGCCCAGTTGTATCAACTGGTGTAACCATAGTTTTTCCCAGGAAAAAAAAAAAAAAACATTCGTAATTTTTGACTAACTGTTCACACGATAAAATAAACTTCACATAACCTTATGACATCATAAGATGTATTTTTGTTTTATGTTGACATCGGGAACCTGTTACCTCGAGTGTTGCAGTTTTCTGTAGTGATAAGTATAGAACATGTAGTTCAATGCTGAGAATAAAATGGCATAAGTATGTGTGTTTTCCAGAAATGTTCGTTTTTGTTGTTATTTCCGGCTGATATTTGAGTCATATCACATACAGCTTTATAAAGCGCTGACACTGGAGACTCCTTCCAGAAATGTGACATACACAGAAAAACTTCAACAAATATCATAGTTTCATACCGTAGCACCGTAGAAACAAGAACAAACACATTAATTTAATCCTGCACTATTGTCAGAGCTGCTGTTAGAGAGAATTAATCAACACTTTATAACCAATCAGAATTCATTAGCACTGCAGTGTAAACAATGTTAACAGTGACTTCATACACATCATCATTTCTGCTTGTCTGTTTAAAGCTAGTCCAAGTGAAGATAAAGTTTGATTTGTTTTTACAGCTGTATTATTTCTATGGTCTAGACTCAGTTGCAGTGATATAATTGACCAGCAGGTGGAGGTAGAGATCAATAGCTCTACTACTTACATGTGGAATGGTCTCGTGACCCTGTGAGTGATCACTGCTCATAATAGATACAGTATAAATAATCATTTTAATAATATTATATATTTAATACTGTGTTAATGTGTGATAGATAAATATGTAGTTGATTAAACAGCTATTTGGATAGTGTGTCTTTCTCTTTATTATGTTTTCATCATGGATGAAGATGACCTTGTAGATGTTTCTACGACATCCAGAGTCCTGAGTGTTAATTATTCAGAGAAAAGCTCATTTAAAGATAAATATATTGTAGTGAATGTTGATGAACGTTTTCACGCTGTCAAAAATAAACTTCAGGGACAGATATAATAACTAGAGTGTGAGCGATTAGGACACTTAATATAATTTCTTCAAGTCTTTATTATATATATTATATAAATGCACTTATTTGTGCTTTCACTTGCATTGCAGATGAGCTCATTAGAGACATTTCTTTGATTTATGCAGAACCTTTGCTCTAGTTTAAAGATCCTTTTGTGGTTGATGAACCTTTACAGGATTACTGAGGCATGTCAAAGAGAACGGTTGCGTAAACAATTCATTCATCAACTTTTGTTTTTATATTTTAAAACAAGTAAATATACTTCTTATGTCTTATATCATGGGATAAATGATAGATAAATAATTATGAGTAATAATTAAATTATAAGCTTTTAGACTGTAGGGTTTTTTTTAACATGCAAGAGTTTACATTTACATTCAGGCGTCTAGCAGAGTTTGATTAAGTGTTTAAAGTTAAAAGTTATCTGACTTCTGTATGCAGATTAAATAACCTTTGTAATAATTTGTAAAATGTCTGAATATGATCTTTAATTACAGACTACAGTAAAGAGATTTTGTGTAGTTGACATTTATACACTGAGACAGATGTTAAACATTTTGTTGTCTTTGTATTGGAACAATTTTCCTTTTTTAAAAAAAGGATTTAATTTCAATTTCTAGCACATAGAAGAAACATTGTGATGATGTGACAAGATGAGTTATTCTTCATACCAAGAATATATTAATTTCCTATAACAACATGTCCTGGAGTGTTTTATTGCTGTTTTACAGCAATCTAATAATTTCAAACTTTTACTCGTTAAACCTATGGTTCTCAAAGTGGCATCCATGAAATATACTGTACTGTATGTTGTTTATAATGTTGTTGTTATTATTATTATTAATAATAATAACAGCATCAAATAATGCAGATTTGATAAAATTTCAAATGAATAATACTAATGCGAAAATGTTTGTTTACCCCTGCATTAAACGGCGTGTTCGTATCTGTTCCGAGTTACATTAACATTGTGGAATGTCAATGAAACCAGTTAGCTCCTGTTCTCAACTACACCAAAGCAGCTTTACACATTTCTTCCCTATAACTCTCTCTCACACACACAAAAACAGGCCACAACATGTAAACATCTCCGTTTTGGAAGTTACAGCTTTACATTAGACTGTTATCGAATGCTGGGACTGGAGACTCCTTCCATTATTTCACTGATACTCACTGTGTGCTTGTGTTTATGTAGATTTGATGTCATTTCGTTTCGTTCTGTGTACTAGGCTGGATGGGGGCAGATTTGGCTCAACTCAGTTTCTGAACCTGTCTGTGTAACTGACCTGTAAAAACACTGACACAAACAACAAGACCACTGAGTCACACTGCAGGTCTGAACCTGAGAAGAGAGAAAACGACAAACCACGTCATCTAATTAAACCCTGTAACATGGAGTTATTGAATGAAATGTGATGCATCGCGCAGTACATGTTTATAATTGACAGCAATAAAAAAATGAAAAAATAAAAAAAAAATTCAATACAGATAATACATTATCTGAAGACTTTTTATTTATTTAAAATTTTATTAATTTATTTATTGTCTAACTGTATATAGTATAACATTCTACAGTTGAGTTAAAAGGTAGTTGTTTGACCTGATGAACATCCACAGCTCCTGGTACTGTGTGATTGTACACAAAAATGTTTAATATGCAAATGCCTGTTATCTGACATTTACTGCTACACCTGCTCACACACACTGCGCTAAACATTTAATTGACACATTTTATGATTCACTTATGCCACTCCCGACCCAAATACATAACCAGGCACTTAATGCATACACACACACACACACACACACACACACAGGATGTTGTCTCAACAGTATACAGTATTAGACACTCCCAACTGTATTAGAAGTATGTGCAATTTTGAACACACTCGACACTTTATAAGTGTAAATGTTAGTGTAGTGTGTGTGTGTGTGTGTGTGTGTGTGTGTGTGTGTGTGTGTGTGTGTGTGTGTGTGTGTGTGTGTGTGTGTGTGTGTGTGTGTGGTGGTGGGGGGGTTGTAGAAGTGTATGGGGTTTTGGACACAATTTAGTGAATGTTTAGTGTAGATGTGTGTGTGGTTTTGGACACACTTGTAATGTTTATTGTGTGTATGCGTGTGTGTGCGTACAGGTGTGTGTTTAAGTGAGTGTGCATGTGTGTGCGCGTGATTTTGGACACACTTTAGTAAATGTTTACTGTAGAAGTGTGTGTGTGTGTGTGTGAGAGAGAGAGAGAGAGAGAGAGACGTTGCCATGGGTGAACGCGCCGCGGCGCGCGAGACTCCCCTGCTCGAGCTGTGTGCTCAGTGCTGTCCGAGCGCCTTCGGGACCGTCTCGCGCGCCGGTTTAACGGCATTTTAACAGATTTTTACGCACCGGAGCGGATGTATTTCCTCTAAATCACTATTTTGGTAAGTCTTTTATCGTTTAATCAATAAGATTAATCTTAAGATGTCCTTAAATATGCGTAAAAATAATTCCCGTAAAAATCAGTTATGATTTATATAGATAGATTAGAGTACCCGCTGTTTGGTTCGCTCCAAACAAAAGTAAAAACCAAACCAAATGTATAACTAGTCAGTGTAAATCCTTGTTGTGGTTAAAATTAAACAGTTTAGTCATCATTTATACGAATGTACGCTTGAGAATTTAAGTTTTAAACCTTTGGAAAACGAACAGGCACGGTCCTAAATCGCGCACTGGTGCACTAAATAGGGTGCCTGAAGTCTCTCGTGAACCCGTTACTTTGGTTACTGCAGGTGGCCTTTCTAGGAAGTGGTGCGCGGTTTGGGATGAAACCCCAACGCTTACTGTTCTACGATTTCCAGCATTCTTCTCTAATAAACAGAGCTGCCTGAGTAAGAATAAATATTTAATCAAATATTTTTCTTGTTTTAAAAGATCTAATTAATAAAATTGCATGTAATTAGGATGTATTTTGTTAGTCTATAAATCATTAACTTATTTTACAGCAGCAGTTACTTCATCAAGGTGCTTAGAAAACCATTCAGAATGATGAAACATGCTGTCATATACTGTGTAAAGCTATTTACACCTGCTTATTAAATAAACAAACATACAAACACAAAATGACAGATTAGGAAATGAGGCTTTAACATTATATAGAATGCATAAACAATCCTAAGTATTGGCCCCCTTCATGATTTATTGTTATTCCTACCTGGCCCTATGTGAAAAAGTAAAAGATGTGGAAGACTTGTTGCTAGTTATCACAAACAGTGCAGTTGTTGCCTCCAAGGGTGCCACAACCAGTTGGCAATTACTTTTTCACATGGGTCCAGGCAGGTTTGGACAGCTTTTTTCCCTTAATAAATTTGTATTTACTCTGGTAATGTTGAATGTAATATTACAATTTGTTTGACAATCTGAAACTTTTAACTGTGACAAATATGCAAAAAAACAAACAAAAAAAAAAAACAGAAAGGGCAAAACATTTTTCACTGCACTGTTGGAGGTGGCAATACTTATGCAAGACATGTTGCCAGCATAAATAATTACGTGTCTATGACAGTAATATTCATGTCCTTGTTTCATGAACCTTGTCTGACATGTTGTGATTTACAATGCAATACTTTAAACAATTTGTACAGTAATTAATTCAGAATAGCCTTCATTATTTTATTTATAAAACATTCATTGGTATAGAATTATGTAATATAACTCATTATATTATAGTTAAAATAAATCAATTTAGCAATTCCAGGCCACAGAAAAAATGAGATAAAAATAAGACATTTTTATCACCCATTAAGTTAAAGCCTACCTATCACAAGATTAATCATTTGTGTTCTTATTTCTAGCCCAGGACCCTGAATAACCGATATCCACTGGCCTTATTGTACAAATCATTGAAACATTTTGGTCCAGAATGCCGCCAGCCCTCAAGAAGACTTCAGAGAAAGACAGTCTGATTCACATTTCATCTCCACTTTTAACCCGAGACCCGGATTTCAGCAAAGAACTGGATCCTGAGATTAAAGTCACGGACGACAGCTATACCAGATCTTGGTTGAATCTCTCCTCCTTGTCTTTTCTAGACTCCTGTGGCATGAAAAGTTCTCTAGACTTACCAGATTTGCCTCTGGATCACAACTCAGAATTTTATAAAATTGACCTTCAGTCAAGTTTGGAATCTTTGTTTGGCTGTGCGTCCATGGACGAAAGTGGTACAGATTTTCCATTGCTTCAGGAACACTCCAGGTTCGAAGAACAACCAGTGGTGGAAGAGCAGACTAGAAATGTTTCAAAAGAAGATCAGGCAAACTTAAGGCAAACTTTGTCACCTCTGCAGTACGCTGAAAGAGAAAGCAAACTTCTTTCTTCAGCAAGATCAAGCCGAATCAGGAACAAGAGCCAGCGCGATGCTTTAACACCAGCCTGGCACTTCGGATCTCACGTTTCAGCTCAGGAGGAAGTGGACGTTCAGAGAATGCGACTCGCTTCTCAACAACATGCGTTAGCAACACGTATCGATCAAGCAAAACTGAGGCTTCACGCACTGCTGGGTGAAAATACTGTGCAGGTCTTCAACAAGCAGTTAGAAGTGATGAGAAGGAAACTCTCAACGATGTCTACTAAACCGAAAACTGACCCTGGATCACTCAGTCCTGCAGAAAACAAATGCGCTAATGTTGCAGGGGTTCATGAAGAACCCGAAAGTATTCCCAATTACTTTACACAGAACACAGTGTTAAAGTTACGTGGTCCAGGAGTGGAGCAGGGAAGCCGTGTCCTCAGAGTTTCTTCTAAACGCTCATTGATGCAGAAAAGCTCTGAGAGTGTGCAGTTTATGAAAGATGTGCAGAGTTTAACACGGTGTGGACAGGCAGTACTTCATGTGGCACAGCAGACTCTGGACTCAGATGCTACAGAAAGCAGCTCAGATGATGAATGGGAAGAAGCGACCCGAGGAAATAGATCCAGCTCAGGGTGAGTGTGACACAGAGGTGACTTTATATATCATATATAGCTGTCTTCTACTGTAGTGCTGACATAAATTTTCATACTCTTTCAAGTTTTCAACATTTTATGTTTCACACTTCATCTCAAAATGGATTCAAATTTTTTCCAATCGAAAATGATGGAGGAATACTCGGATCCTTGCAAATGGGATATTGCAGTCTTTAGATGCTTTATTATAAGACTTGCACTTGAGCGTCAATGGTCAATTGACCTGCCAATGGTCCTCAAGATACTTCTTATTCAGAGTGTGTAACACTTGTATTTTATTTTTTCATGTGAGCAGTTGAGGGTTAAGGGGCTTGCTCAAGGGCCCAACAGGGACAACTTGGCAGTCGGGGGATTTGACCCTGGGACCTTCCGAACCACAGTCCAATGCAGTAACCACTTAACTTTCCCTCTTTCTACACATTGACTGGAATCCACCTGTGCCTAATTGAATTCATTGAACAGAATTAGGAAAGACACGCGCCTGTCTATATAAGGTCTCACAGTATATGTTAGACAGAAAACAGATCTATGAGTTCTCCCGTGGAAAGAGACTTGACAGAAGTCACCCATCACACAAGCACTCCACCAATCAGGTCTACTATATATGGTAAAGTGGCCAACATCAAGAAAACAAATCAGTGGCTCTGTGAAAGTCCTAGAGTGGCCCAGGGAGGGTCCAGACCTGAACCTACTGTAGTAAAGCATCTGTGGAGAGATCTGAAAATGTGCCAATACAACCTGGTTGATCTTAGATGATTCTGCCAGAAAGAATTGAAGATACTTTCAAAAGAAAGTCTGGTCAAGTTTATAGCATCATTCACAAGCAGACTTGAGGCTGCCAAAGGTCCTTCAACCAAGTCCTAATTAACAAAACACTCCTGTTTCACTTTGTCAAGTGTTGATGAGAAAAATGATAAAGGATTTTAATTTGTGAAGTTTCCTGGCTTTGTTTGTCCTGTTTAGAGCTTCTTCCATTTGAGCTATGGATGTCCCCAGCTTCTTCAGGTACCCCTGACCTATTTTGGTCACTGCAGTGATCAATGACTTACTTACCTGATCACTGACTCTTCTCAGACTTGCTATTGTGCCATAATGATGCCCCAAAGAATGTTTAAGGTTTTAGATCTATTTTTAAAAAAACAGCCTTCCTGTATCCTTGTCCAGGACTTCCTGGACCTGTTTTAGTACCTTCTTCTTCCTTGTTTTTTTTAACAGTGTTTGGAATCCAGTAAGTTTGCACTATCGCCAACTGTAGGTCTCACTCTCGCTCATCTTCCCGACCTTTTCCAGTCCAATCTACTAAAAAAAAGAAATAAACAAAACGTTAAATGTTTCCGTCCTTCCCTGATCTTGTCTTGTTCTGTGTCTCCTAGTCTGCTTTTATTCACACACTCTATCGCCTCAACATTTTCCCTCTTAGTATCACTCTGCACCTTTGGTTGGAGTCCTTGGTTGTATCACTGCCACCTATTGATCTCACTCTCCCTCAACTTTCTGGTCGTTTCTTGAGCTTCATGCTGCTGTCTGTCCATGTCTATTATTTAATAACCTCTAGGATCTTTCAGGGAGAGGTGTATTTATATTGAGATCATGTAATGTATTAACTACGCATAGTCAGACTTGTTTCAAGTAGCTTGATTAAGTCACATACTAAACAGCTTCAAGGGGGTGAATACTTGTTTAATGCACTGCATATGCAAGAGCTTCAGAGCCCTCAAGAGTCCTCGATCAGTGATGGTCCAGATAAATCACAGTGGTGGATTTCCTGTACTGTCAGAGCCTTAGTCATGTCCACAAATTCTTGTAATTAGGGACTGTCATTCGTGTCAAGGCTGGTACTTGTCCAGGAGCACGTACATATCAGTCTCCTGCGGATCAGAGAAGAAGGAAAGAGCTTTTAAGACTGAAATGCAATAAGACCTAGTGGACAGTTAGGAGCAAGAAAAGCTTATTTTGCCCTGAGCTGGGCTTCAACTGTCTGGAAATGCCAATGTAATGGCTTTAAGATCTCAGCAGGACAGATGTAGTCGAAATCTCCTTTTATTATTTCTAGTGAGTGAGGTTACAGTTCGGCCTTAGTTAGCTTTTACAGTATTGAAGTCTTTAAATGCGAATCAGCCCATTTCTATTAATTCCTATAGAGACAAGAGCCGTGCAAATTTAATCTACTATGCAAATCAGTTTTTAGTTCAGAATCGATTTACACATTTTAAGGTAGGCTCATAAATGTTAAATGTTCCATAGCACAAAATGCAAACCGCTTCCATCTTCTGCAAATCCTCGCATTTTGAAAGAGTATTGTTTCTTCATCTTTTGAGTTCATGAGCAGTTGGTGCAACAGCGCCACCTACTGGACTGAAGTACAGTATGGTGTAGTGTAAATATTTTGGATGCATCAGATTGATTTTAAGACAGTGTACGAGTCAGACACGTTACAGAACATTCTATTTGTTTTGCTAGCGTTGAAGTTGAAGTTGAAGGCAGTAGAATTCATTATCGACGGTCTGGCACAATGCCACAAATATCGAAAAGGACGATGAGGATGCCTTTTTCGGTCATGGGCTCTTTCACTGTGAAGATTGTTGGTTCGAGACACCCAAGTTTCGTCACTGGTGGTCACAAGTTTCTGGCGGCGTTCTTACCAGACTCGTTCCTTCTGCTCCCGGGTCAGCAGCCTGGGGACAAAGTTGCCACCAACACGGCACATGTTCAAATCACACGCGAGGATCGCCTGGACTGTTCCGTGTGATTCAACGACAAACGTTTTGACACTTCGAATGGCTGTGACATTTTCAGCAGGTTGAGCTCGTTGACAGTCTTCCTGATCTCTCGTCGTCTTTCAGTGATGTTCTTCCACTCGTGCCACTCAAAACACCTTAACCGATTCATTGCATCGCAGTGAACTTGCCGAATCATGTCAAACATCTCTGTGGGAGTTTTGCCCAGTTTCACGCAGAATTTTGTTTTTATAACTCTGCCCTTTTCAATGAACAAATAGCAGACACGGTAACGCACGTGATTAGAATAACACCAGTTGCACAGCTCCCGATGTACACAGGACGATGGCGTTTGGTGCGATTACCTGTATAAAACTCGTCTCGAAACTTTTTGATACCACCTCATATCACCAGATATTAGATGTTACTCTACCAAATAATCATGCTTTCAAACCTGATACTACCATCGCTAACAATCGCACTGAAATGAAAGTATATTATCATCTGAATCACATATAACACTCAGGATAATTCACCTTCACACAACCTCTGGAAGAAAATGATGCAGCTATGAGATACTGTAGGATTCCTGGTGTGTTATCTCCGGCACATCGTTGTGTTCATTTTTATGAGTAACAACATCACACAGGAATATTGAACATGCTGAGACAAACATGTAAAGATTTAGACTTTCAATTCCAGACTAAAAAAGATAAGTCTGAAGTAAAAAAAAAAAAAAAAAAAAAAGGCTGAACAGAAAAAGGTTAATCTTGTGAGCACATCTTGGTGAAGATTACTTGCAGGTTTGGATGGAATGCAGGAAGAGGAAGGTGTGTGTGTGTGTGTGTGTGTGTGTGTGTGTGTGTGTGTGTGTGTGTGTGTGTGTGTGAAGACCAGGAAGTAGACAGGATATCTTTTTTGTAATACCTAGAGAGAGAGAGAGAGAGAGAGAGAAAGGAATGGCAAAAGCCCATCACATAATGAGCTCCGGGAAATAAAATGTGTGTAGGAGTGTCTGTTTTTTTCCAAAGCTAAATCTAAACCATGATCTTGTGGGTAAATTGTTGCAGCCTTAACCTCATGCTGTGTCTAAAAGTCCTCAGAACGTCCTGCAACATTCTGACTTGGCCATACCTGGACATTGTCTCCATGACACTTTTTGTCTTTTTGAAATGTAAGCCACGGGTTTATATTAACACACTCATTCTAATGCATTTCTTCGCCATAGTAACGACTCATTCCCCGGGCTCGTATAGCTGACGCTCCACATGATCTCACACTGGTAAACAAAGAGGTACAGTCTGTGGTGTAGTGGTGCCTCGGGAAGTGGCTATAAATATAAATTTATCCTTCTTTTTCTTTTTTAAGTAGCCTGTCTAGCAAAGGGAAGAAATGCCATGTGCTATAAATAGTGACCTGTAAGACAGTGACTCTTACAGATTTATTTTCCGCTAGTAAGGGCCAGTAGCGTAGCTGGGCTTTGCCTGACAAGTACTTCCATTGGGTAGGCTCATAAATGTTGCCGATACTGAGTACCGATACTAGTTTTGCCAGAGCACAACTTGAACAGAACTTTTCCAGAATGCACCAAACACCTTCTATACAGTAGCGACCGTCCAGTTTTGAGGTAAAGTGTTATTCAAAACACGAAGTGCATGAGAGCGGAGGGGCGGGGTGTTTTGTAAAGGACGACTTTTACTATCACTAACAGAAGCACTGCTGTCTGTTGGCTCACTGGAATCTTTTTCTTTTTGTGTGACTCTCTCTAATGACACTTGCTTTTGGCTCCTTTTGAGGATTTCACGGAAATGTGACGTCAAACAGATCGATCCCCCGCGCTGCTACAGCCTTTCAAATCTTTATTCACGCGACGGCCGTTGTTGCTGTACAGTTACTAAAGATCAGTCAATACGCTTTGACACAATTTTTTTTTAAACGTATGTCTTGATCAGGTGACGCTCGGCAGATACATACTACTCGTCTAGCAAAAAACTTGCAGAGGCAAAAGTTACTCGCAATCCAAGGTTTCACTGTATTTGTCTAGACATCATGTCAGTTTGCGAGAGTTGACGAGATTCTACGTTTCACGTTGGCCATTTTTTCTGCTTCCACCACAGCGAGACCTAAATGTTCACTTGCTGCCTAATACAGTATAACCCACCCTTGGCAGGTGCCAATGTAACGAGATAATCAGCGTAATTCGCTTCACCAGTTAGTGGCTTTAATGTCACGACTGACCGGCGTACCAGATAACAGGACTGACTTAATCATCTAAAGGACAAATCAGAACATTAATGGGTTCAATTTATGAGGTGGGTTTTAATCGTTAGCTAATAATGTGCGGTATATATGTACAGTATATATGTATATATTTATATATAATTTTATTATTTTATTCCTCCCTGTCGTGAGGTTGATGAGACATTAGAAAAGCAACAACTTCTAAGTGCTCTTCTAATACTTTGACAGCAGAGTGTACGCCCAGAAAAACAGGGATCCGTCCCGAGAAGAAGAGTCTCTTATTCATGGAAAAATCCGAACAGTCACTTGTGCCATGCCCTTGGTTCAGCTTCTGTTTAACACATGTTACACAATTTAACGTGGTTTAGGTGGTTGTGGGGAAAAAGGCACACCCAGGTTCAGTGTGTGTTCATATGTTTGACAGAAATAAAAAGGAAAAAAACATGACACACTGTAGGACTATCCCATAAAAGAGATGTGTGTGTGTTTCTGTGTGTATTTGTGTGTGTCTTTAGGCAATGACCTTGTGTCTCAGCAGGAGCAATCCTACCTCTCCTCTGAGTGTGTGTGTGTGTGTGTGTGTGTGTGTTTGTTTTCATTGCTGCTCCACTGCACTCTAACTATTCGTGGAATTTTCCCATTAGCTAGTCGGGCTGAAGAGAGGCTTTAGTTGTTATATATTTACTGAGCAAGAAGAAAGGGTCAGAGGGTTCAGTCAGAGTTAAGCACATAATATTCTGCCCTTGAGAGGCGAGATTGCTCAGCTTATCATCTCTAATTCTGTTCATCAAAAGTCGAATTTGATCAGTTCACGAATGTGCACACATTCCACTGAGAGTTCAGTTTATTATTATTATTATTTTTTTCCCTCCCTCAAAGACATCACAAATGTATCTGTACCACATTGATAGCAAATTTGATATCTTGTTGGAGTATGTGTAAATTTAGGCATGATTAATATGAGTATCATCAATAATTAAAGTGAATACAGGACTGTGGTAGAGGTTGTATCGTTACACATTGTATTCATCAATTGGTTGCTATTTCTTTCGTGTGACGCGAGTGCCTTTTCATTTACATTTGGGCATTTGGCAGACGCTCTTATCCAGAGGGACTTTGTGCCTTAAAATGTGGTTTACTGGCTTAATAACTAGAAGTACCATCAATCAAACACTGTTTGTAAAGATTTATTTACCTTGTGAGACAGTAGGACCGGTTGAGCAGTGCTGGAGGATCGGAGGGATCGTGTTGCGGTGCGAGGTGCGATTAGAGCTGAGAGTAAAGCGCGTGCTGGGCCGTTTTTAGCTTCGTAGGCAAGCATCAGTGTTTTGAATTTGATGTGGACAGCTACAGGAAGGGAGTGGAGAAGTGGCGTGGTGCGGCGTTCTGGATCAGCTGCAGAAGGGGGAATGGTGCACAGAGGCAGACCTGCCAGAATTGAGGTGCAGTAGTCCAGACTTGAAATAACAAAGGACTGAACAAGCACATGAGAGGCCTGTGTGGAGAGAAATGGACGAATTCTATAGACGAAGAAAGAACAAAACAAAATCGAGTAAGGTTAGCAATGTCAGGGGATAAGGACAGCCGATTGTCCAGAGTTATCCCGAATTTGTGGGCAGTGACTGACAGGAGTTCGGTTTTAAGTTTAAGATTAAGTTTCAGCTGATGAAATTCCATCCAGGATGAGATGTCTGCCTGTTTGGCATCGGTATCAGCCCTTTTCTGTGTTTCAGTAATTCTATTATCTTGTCCTGTATCTTGTCGAAGTCCCGCTGTGAATTTTGTGTAGTTGTAAGCATTATTTCTCTGCATATTGGTCCTGATTTTCTGACTCAGGCTTGTATAGTTTTGTTAACACTAGCATTTTGAAAAGTGATGTTGATGTCTTCAGTAGCATTTATTTTATTTGGTTTAATGATATGTTTCTAAACATTAATTTCTTGCATAGTATCAGTTTGATTTGCAGTAATAGGATTATTGTCGACATAATTTAAATACAAGTCGTTGTGCAACTGGAGTAAAACGCTGCGCTCTCATTCCCTCCTAAATCAGTATATCTTCACTCAGCTGACAAGGCCGACGCCGTACACTGTGTGAATGCACATACGCCTCAACTGGCTTGAATTAGCGCTTGAACTTCTTGAACCTGGTTTGATCTGTAACGCTAAATCAAGCAAGACTAATACAAATACGAATAAGCCTTCCTTTTAATGACTTTCATGAGGCTTTGTGGAATACAAAGGTCTCCCAGGTCTCCTCAGGACAGTGGAAATTAACTAGTCATGTTGTCTCTCTCTCTCTCTCTCTCTCTCTCTCTCTCTCTCTCTCTCTCTGTCTCTCTCAGCTGTCTGGGATGTGAGTGGAGGTTTCAGAGTGATAGAGCGAAGCTTTCGGGTCAGTGGACTTGGCTGAAGCTCAGGCTATCTGAGCTGGATTTGCAGATTCAGCAGGTTTCCAAGCTCCATCAGCACCTTCACACCAACAAGGTAAAGAGCTAACACATCTTCACTCCCAATTCTGTGTATCAAATAGGAAGAATTACAGTTTTAATATTAGATCATGCAGTAGGCAGATTGTCAATTGTAGGTAGATTTGTTTTGATTTTCGATTTAATAGAATTCGGTAGCATTAATGTTGTTTTTTTTCTCCTGGTTCTGAAGTAGTAAGAATGGCTACTATAATTAATCTTTTTTTTTTTTTGCCAATTTTTTTGCCCTGCAAAAGTCCAGTGTGTGCCATACAGTATTTAATCAACTATGATAAACCCAAAAATAGTAGAAGAATAAGTGATAATCTCATAAAATGACACTATTCTGCAAATGATCTAAATTTGTATTTTTTTTTTTGTAATGGTCGTGGTATATTTCTCAATAATCTGTCAATTTTACATCATTAAATGATTGTACGTTTGCCTAAATCATTTTCAGAAGCATCAATTCAGAATTGAATCAAACCACAAAAGAACGCTCAAACCGCACAGCTTTATTTAATATGATGTGATTTAACGCCAGCATTCATGTGCACTTAGTAAATTTGTCTGTGTAATGGTACAGTAGCAGACTTTACAGTCCTTTTTAGTAATAAAACATACAAATTGCTTTGCTGCTGTAAGAGAGTAGATTGGACACTCTAAGGAAAAGCAGTGGTGAAAAATGAAATATGCAAACACATGCAATTTAACATTTACAGAATGGTAAAACTTGTCACAGTGAGAGCAAAGCATATGACCTCTGATGACCTCTGCAGCCCATCTCTCTAGGGCTAACAAAATAAGAAACAATTCAACTTGTGGTCTATTTTTTGTGTCGTACAATGTTATACCTACAGAAATTCTCTAACATTACTCCTTGTCCACAAAATTATAAAAATGTTCTAAAGTTAAGACAGTAAAACGGGGGCTCATCCCTAACATTCCATGTTATCTTGTTTTCTCCATAACAAAATGGAAATGTTTCTCATTGGAAATGTTTGCTTTTAAATATTTTTTTAAATATTAATTGTACAATACCTCAGTTGTGAAGAATTGACCTTGCTAGCTAGCTACCCTTTGCTATTCCCTCCAAAATGCCACCACGATATCCTTTGCCCTCTGCCGCAGACAGGTGTCGTTTTGGCCGAGGCTCAACCTTTGACCGACCTGCAGATCCAGCAGACTCTTCTGACTGAGACGGCCGATTTGATGTTAACGGCGCGTCACCCGCACGATCTCAACTCCGAGCTCGACACAGAGCCCAGCAGCCCCACTCGACTCCTCCGGAACATCGAGAGACAGGTGAGGTTATTGATTCAGGATTTATTATAAAAAACAGTTTAAAATATCAAATATCCTGTTTTAAGGAGAAATTGAAGAAGTGTCCTTGTGAATTTGTTGGCGTGGCCTATTTACCCAGGAATAAACCATCTTGTGAAATGAACTTATTGATAGCGGCACTAAACCTTAAAATTACACATGAGGCATGGGCTAGTAATACATTCCTTACATAACATACTGGCCAAGTGGACACTACAGTGTGCTGCTTAGTTTTATATTTTGTTTGCCTGGAAATCTAATTGATGAGGCTAAAACTCAGATAATACAAGTTAATATTATATATCCATTTAGTTAGGTCGTTAAGTGCTTTTAATACAAGCTGTGTCATGTTTGTGACCCCAACAAAAGGATAGCAAGTCATTAGCAATAACCTAAGATTTTCTTCTTACATTCCCAAAAATTAGATTTTAGCAAGTGAAATATATTTTAATCTGACCAAACCAATGTAGAATTTCTTAAAATAAGTTTACAACAAAACAAAAACAAAGATTTTATCATCAAGATTTCACCAGAAGAATCATTTTGTTTCTTTAGTAAAACTTTCAAAATGATCTAGCAATAGAACAATTTTTTTTCTGCTTAAAATTTAAGGAAAATTTGATTGGACATAAGCTCAATAAACTTAAGCTTTATTAAATTAGCTGGGTGACATTTACTGTATCTTACGATACATTAAGTCATGTTCATATGGAAGATACACAGTGGAAGCAAGTTTAGATATGACTATGTACTCACGCATTAAAAAAACATGAAATCCTTTAGCTAATAACAGGTGCTGTGTGGAAGGCAGGTGATCATTAATAAATGAAAACTTAAAGACGAGCGAGCAGTGTGCAGACAGATGGCCTGATACATTAATGTATGTTCGTGCAATGCACTGTACAAAAAAATACTGCTTTGGCTTGTTTTCCTTTTTGCAAGTATGCTAGTTTGAGTTATTACTTTTTAAAAAAAAACATGTCAAAAGACCTTTCGGTTTCCTCCCAAGGACATTGGGTGGAGAACATTTGTCTAAACTATATAAATGTGTGTGTGCACTTAAAGTGCCATGGGATAAGCTCCGGGCACCGAATATACAGTCGATACAGGTTGGATAGATGGATGGATGGATGGGTGAATTGGTGGATGGATGGATGAATGGATGGATGGATGAATGGGTGGATGGATGGATAAATGGATGGATGGATGAATGGGTGGATGGATGGATGGATGGATGGATGGGTGAATGGGTGGATGGATAAATGGATGGATGGATGGCGGGATGCATGTGTGGATGGATAAATGGATGGAAAAATGGATGGATGAATGGGTAGATGGATGGCGGGATGCATGGGTGGATGGATGAATGGGTGGATGCATGGATAGAAGGGTGGATGGATGGATGGCGGGTTGCATGGGTGGATGGATAAATGGATGGATGAATGGGTGGATGGATGGATGCATGGATAAATGGATGCATAATGAATGGATGGATGGATGGATGGATGGATGTTCAACTTAGCAGACAAAAGTATGTCTAATATCAGTAAGTGGTGCATATCTTGAACTTAACTTACAAATGCCAAACTTTCCTCCAAAAGAGGAAACCAAACAAAAGATTACACATTTTTATTTGTGTTTTCTTTGAGAGGGATGGACGATAAATGTAAATTCTTTTAAATGTTTGATTCATTTCATCTCCCTTCCATGTTGGTATTACTCATTACACTCATATCTGCACCTGTGTTTTATTGCAAGAAATGTTATAAATGATAAAAGAAATAGTTTTTATCGTTGTCTTTTTTTGTTTTTCACTGAACCTTGTGTGTGTTTGTGTGCAGAGCGCCCAGCTGAGTCAGATAGTGAACAGTCTGATGGCTCCTCTGAGTGACTCGCCCTTACCCTGTCCTGTAGCTAAAAGAGACAGCAGGTGCTGGAGAGGCTCAAGAAAAAGACTCTTTAACAGGTCAGGACTACATTCTGCTCTCTTTATTCCTCAGCATGTTGCAGGTTTCACACACAGGTTTTAACAGATGTTTAAGTCAAGGACAGATGAGGGTCGTTCCAGAAAACTCAGCTGGATTTGGGCTTCCTGAAGAGTACTGGGGGGTTTAAGGGTTTCTCTTGTAACTTCTATTTCTAATTGGGAGAACGTTGGCAGTTTTGGGAATTTTTCTAAGAAGCTTCCACAAGGTTGCTAAAAATCACAAATGCTATATACAAATGCTAATAATACTGAAAGTTTAGTTTTAATAATAGTGTTGGTTGAGTTTTAATTACAAAACTAAATCAAACTCATGCTTTAAGTGTGTTTTTGTAATTGGCCATTGCAGCACCTTTAAACAAGGAAAAAATGTGGAGTTTTGTTGCACAGAGAATCTTTTTAATGACATAGTTTGTCAAAGAGGCAGCACTGTGGGTTCGCACCTCCAGGGTTGAGGGTTCGATTCCCGCCCAAGTCTTTGTGCATGATGTTTCCATGTTTTTCATGTGCTTGATGTGTTTTTCAAAATTTCCTGTGTCTGAGTGTGTGTGCTTGTGTTCTGAGATGGACTGGCATCCCGTCCAGTGTACCCCACCTTGAACTCTGAGTCCCCTGGTCCAGGCTTCTTGCAAGCTTGCAAAAGATAAGCAGGGTAGAGAATGAATGAGAAACTCAATGATAGGACAAATACTGCTACTGTTAATAATAATAGTAATAAAAACTGTTAAATAAGGAATAAGGAGATGTCAGGTGTCATGTTGTCTTTCGGTTTTAGTCAGAAGGGTTATTTGTGTCTGAAACACTTGTGTTTAGTGTTTAGTCATGAAGGTGTGTGTCACAGTTTCGTCCATGATGTGCGCGCTCTTTAACATTTCGCTCCTCGCTCACACTGGAAAAAACGAAACCAACTTGGTCATTCTTCACTCCGGGCATCCCACTGACAGGAATGTGAGGGGGCGAGGCTGAAGGATACGACACAGCTGGTGGCACATCTTTATTTAAGGCCTTTGATTCTCTGTTACCAGATAAAAGTCGTTGAGAGTGCCTGTTCAGGGGCTTGGACAGACAGACAGACAGACAGACAGACAGGTAGATAGATAGATAGATGGATAGATAGATGGATAGATAGATGGATAGATAGATAGATAAACAGACAGACAGACAGACAGACAGATACTTTATTGATCCTGTGTTTTTCACCACTGGGCAGCTTGTCAATGGTCACCAGAAATGCGATTGGCTCCTTTGGCCTTCAGGATGAACTTGCTGCCAGTGCACTTGAGAGTGCTCCCTCCATTTCACGGTCACCTTTTCGGCCTTGCACTGCCACTTCTCACCAGCCATGTGCTGGACACGGCTCCGGAGCCACACTGACACACATCCTCCATTCTCCTCACTTCATTTCTATTTCCTCTCTTCCTAATTCTCTATCTCACTGTTAATTTTTACTTTATTATTAATTATACAACAGTTAGTTCTGACCGGGTAATCAGATTGTATGAAAGGTTCCATGTGTGTTGATAATAGACCGTAACAGTACTGGGACATTTTCCTATAGGTATCAAACTGTATTACAGGTGTTCTCATAACTGCCTGTTTGAAAACAACTTTCCATTTAACGCTATTCGGGATTCGCCCCAGAACCTGGACGTTTACGAAACTGATATTCTACAGTGGAATAAGTGGGAAATATAAAGTGAAACTTACAGGACTGTCCACCATGGTTTGTTCTCCTCACCTTTTGGCTAAACAGTACCGGAAAGAATTTAGAATTTGTGATTTGCCAATGATGTACACAGTTAAACAAATAAACATATCATAATCTGTTGATAATAAATGGTGTTTGTGGAGCTGTTGTATAAAAGCAATATCACACTCAAAGTCATGCTGTTGTTATAAGATAAGATATACCTGTACCTTTATTCGTCCCACAGCAGGGAAATTTTTTTGCTACATTAGCGAAGAAAAAAATAAATGTGCAAAAAATTTTTTTGATATTACAGTGTATAAATACAAAAGAAGAAAGAAAAAATATATATATATATTTTTTTATATCAGCACTCCCTCACATGTGATATTGCTTAGTTATATGAACACGATTTTTGATAAAGACATCGCCTCGTGTCTGTGTGTCTGTGATGCTCCCCGAGTCAAAATCTTACAGTGTGATATTCAGATAAGGAATTCCTCGAGTTCAGTGAACGGAATGTTCTCCTGTCCCGCCATAGCTGAATATAAACATGTGCTCTGAACACAGGAAGTGTGGCAGCTGTAGCTCAGCTGAAGATCTGGGACAGTAGAGGAGACACGGTGTATAACGTAGACAGCGTTTAACTGTTTCATAAGTGAAATAATCAGCAACAGGTTGGTGTGATTCAAATTCAAATTCAAATTCAAATTTTATTTGTCACACACACATTCATACACAGTACGATATGTAGTGAAATGCTTAGKYGACTGYCYGWGACCWTAGAATAGAAAACTATATTTTAAGAGTATTTACACAAAAGATATAACAAGAATGTAGAGGTAGATTCACCTAAGCATAAAATAGTAATATATAAAAAATATATACATAAGTGGTAATATTAAAGCCTAGGTGAAACTAGGTGAACAGTACGGAAAATGAATATAAATAGAGATGTCCATCCAGGGGGTGTGCAAGAATGCTATAAAGTGATTTTGTGCTTAAAGTGACATGTGCTATAGAGTAAATTGTGATGTGGTGTGAAGGGTGTGCAAGATTGTCCCAAGAGTCCAGAGAAAGTGCAAGAAGCATGGGTGTAGGTGAGTCTGAGTCACTCAGTACTGTATGGTGTGCTGGTTGAGAGACCGTATCGCCTGCGGGTAGAAGCTCCACTTCAGTATCTCTGTATTGGTCTTCAGGGAGCGGAATCGCTTTCCTGACCTCAACAGAGAGAACAGTCCATTACTGGGATGGACTGATGTAACCTGATCCAAAGCGCCAAAGATTAGAATTTTCCTACAGCACATCCCGAGGTCTTTTATTCTTTAGAGTGCAGTGATTTTCCAATGATGTATAGTATTTTTGTTTATTTGAAGAATGACATCATACGTATACAATTCTTTTGTTTTAATCCTGTTCTTATTAGTTTATGACCTCCTACGTTAACAGATGAAGACGTCTTTTCTGTTAGTATTCACAGTCACAGGCTAACTGGAGGCATAATAACTTGTACAAGAACATGTAAACTAACTGGCTAATACGTTTTGTCAGGTTAGTTTGTAAAAGGATACATTTATCATTGGATGAACATTTAACATTGGATGAAATGTATCTTTATTCTTTCTAAGTTAATAAGACAAAACTTGTTTTGTAATGACTTGGTGGAAACAGAAACTGGAGGCTCCTTCAAGACTGTAATCTTTTATTCATTCAGTAACGATAAATATTCTAATCACTTTTTTTCACTAACACATTTTGCAGATTTGTGATTTATCTCTCTCTTTCTCACGTAGCGGTGAGACAGACGTGTTCCTGCACACCAGCTCCACGTGTACAAGAAAGGCAGGCGAGAAGAAGAGGAGGCGCGTGTGTTGCCAAGGTCAGCTCCCATCTCAGGTAGACGTCACTCCTGGATGTGCACGGACACGCCCTTTGCTGACCTATCACAAACCCCGCCTCTTCGCCATGGACCAATCGGCATTCACGCAGCAGGTCAAGCAGATGTTCTCTCTCTGTGTGTGTTAGTATTTATGCACCAGTATCTAGAAGGCTTAGTCAAATTCATTTCTATTATTAATCTAAATCTTAGAGGTTGAATACACTTGGAGAGAAGTCTGAACGTAGAAGAAGTCTTGAAGTGTTATAAAATGAATGTTAATGTGAAATCTTACAATATACAGTTTCCTGTTTTCTCGTTCTTCATTCCTGGATTTGATATTTTTGTTTCTTTTCCCTGGACCTACAGGTTGGTGTTTTTTTTGTTTGTATTTGTACCCATCGGCAGATTTGTTCTGCAGCAACATGACACATTTAAAGAAAAAGAATAAAACATGACAAACATTAAAAGAAAAAAATGCATGTGCAGCATTTATAAAATCTGATATTGAAATGGTGTGGGTCGTCATTTACAATGAAAATTGGTAGATGTTTTAACTGATTCAAGTACAAGAACGCTGGATAAAGTATTGGCTGACCAATCAGCTGACTCGACCATTTCACAATTCATAATCATTATAGCTTGATAGATTGATGTAAAAATAGGACAATTTCCTTAAACAGTACAAGCGCTCATGACACTTCTTACATACAATTTGTTTAAAGTTCAATTTTGAATCAATAATTGTTCTGAAATATTTATAAGACCGCACATTAATTAGAGTAACTTTTTTGTGTGTGGTTTCCTCCTAAGGTCAAAAACATATATAACTACATATCTGTAGTCTTAGATATGTTTAGCTGGAGACAAGACTCATAATATCACTATAAAATCTCCAATATCCGGGTCTTTTCCAGTTTCCTCATTTTCATAAAGCAGGCTAACACCACCAGAATCATCTGCATACTTAATAACTGTCCTGCCGTCATATCTATGATGAATGTAGAGGACGAATAATAAAGGTGACAGCACACACCCCTGAGGGGAGCTGTCAGAAGAGCACCTCTGGTCTGAGAGGGTGCAGTTTGCCCTCACTCTCCTATTTGGTAAAAAATCAAGAATCCAGCCCACCAGAGTGATGGTTAAATCGAACCGTTCGAAAAAAAAAAAGCCATACAGTGAATGTGGAGTTGGATTGTATTAAAAAAATCTCATAACATCTAACATGAGTCCCATTGCCATTCAGATGTTTAAAAAACAAGTTGAGCAAAGTGGCTGTAGCATTTTACAGTCCTCTGTGCAAACTGCATGGAATCTACTGCATGCTCAGCTTATCTCAAGATTTCTGATCTGACTGTAACTAAAGGAAAAAACTCATTGTAAGTCCAGTTTTAAGACAGCTGGATTTAGGAACAGCTGTACAACTATAGTAAGTAACTAAGCTTGGGAATGTGCTGTAACTGTATGGGACTAGAGCGGTACATTTTCTGGAGAAAGGTAAGTGGTGCTTGGCGTGGCAAAACTCAGACCCCCCCCCCCCATATCTCTAAATATCTCTAATCCAAAGTTCCTATGGAAGTTACCATAGCAGGGGATGCAACTGTGAGCATTTCCTGTTTCAATGGGGAGTTATATGTCCATGGGGCAAATTTGGGCACCTCTTGCGCCCCAGGGGTACAACTTATACCCTCTTGTGGGCTATGTTTTGACACAGCTTGCTGGCCTCTTCAAATGTGGCAAACTTTATATTTCAACGAAATTCTTGCACTGCGCCAGAATCTGTCAACGTTGGTCTCATATACTATATTAGCATCATGCTATCAACATCATTAGCGTTGTTTTTAGCATGATGCTAACATGATTATTAGCATGATGGTAAGATGATTACCATGTTGCTAGCATGATTAGCATGCTGCTAGCAACATCATTAGCATGACGTTAACATGATTAGAATGTTGCTAGCATGATGGTAACTTGATTAGCATGTTGCTAGCATGATTAGCATGTTGCTAGCATGACTCTAACATGATGGGTAATGTAATTAGCATTGCTGGCATGAGTCAAAAAATGAAACTGAGATGTCTATTCAATGTTCTGATGCAGAGATGAATGTCTTGAATAATAGGTTGCTAGGGTGTTCTGTTTTGTTGCTAGGGAGTGGCTTGTCACTTGCTAATTAAGAAATCAATGACATATGTCAACTATGAATGATATAAACCAATCCCCATGTCCCTATGATATATTGTTGTGAAGATAACCCTCCATGGGTTTGAGTTGCTAGGGTGCTCTAAATGGTTGCTAGGGGCGTGGCTTATGAGCATCATGATAAACACGAAAAACTGACTGGTTGCCTGAGTTAAATGAGCCCTCCCCCATGTCCCAGTTTGGTTCAGTTTCAAAGTTCCTATGGAAGTTACCATTATATGTTAATTGCCCCCTGGTGGGGCAGTTTATCACCGACCCATTAGAAAAGTCATATCAAGCACCCCATTCCCAAATAAGCCTAATGATATGACACCTCTTTCATGTGTCTACGACAAACGCAACGGGAGTGGTTACGTGCCAGTGTCCGGACAAATTTGGGCACCTGTTGCGCCCCGGGGGTAAAACTTCTGACACAGCTTGCAAGCCTCTTTACGTGTGGTAAATTTGAGATTTCTACGAAATTCTTGCTCTGCCCTACAATCCGTCAAAGTTGGTCTCAATGTCTATAGGACTTTTTGGGGCGGTTAATTGGCCCCTGCCACACCCCTTAGAAACTGAATAAGCCGCACGATTTAATACCTCGTTCATGGGTCTACGACAAACTGTACAGGACTAGTTACGTGGAAAACTTTTTTATGCAAGAAGAAAAATAATACGCCTGTGAGATAATAATAGTAGCGCTTCGCTTCACAAGCACCACTAATTATAAAAGAATAAAATGAAGCACATGTCTCAGTTCTTAAGATCTTTTGTTTATTTTCATTATAAGGAACTCACTCGCTCATCATCTATACTGCTTAATTCTGTATTGTAATCCTTAATCCTGTATTGCAGGGCACAGACACACACACATACGCTCACTCATTCACACACTACGGACAATTTGGGATCGCCAATTAGCCTAATCTGCAGCTCACTGGACTGTGGGAGGAAACCCACCAAGCACGGGGAGAACATGCAAACTCCATACACACAGAGACGGGAATCGAGCCTGGCCGGGCATCGAACCCGGACCCTGGTTAATGTAAAATTGCTGATTGTCTTTACATTCATGACTCTCTGACTCTCAGAGTTTCTTCACTGAAATAACCGACAAAACAATTAAGATCATTAGCAAGTTCAATATCTATGTTTTAGCATAAAGCTGCACTCTGTTGTTGCTGATGTCTTTCTTTCTCTCTCTCTCTCTCTCTCTCTCTCTCTCTCTCTGTCTTTCAACAGGAAGCAGACTTCTCAGCTTACCGGTGCTCGAGATCTGTTTCTTGTAATCAGAAGAGTGTGTGTTCAGGACCAGATTATTCCAACAGCACTAACAGTACAGCCAACACAATTAATAGTTTTTGTGTGTGTGTGTGTGTGTGTGTGTGTGTGTGTGTGTGTGTGTGTGTGTTTGTGTATGTGTGTGTATGAGAGAGAGAGTTTGATTTATGCTCTGATTTTTTACAAGATTTATTTACATATATTTAGCATTCACGGCACAACAAAATATATTTCCTTAAAAAAAAAAACATAAAAATAAAACTGGTTGATTCCTGCAGATTCTCTTTATAGTAAAGCTTGTTGCACTTAAACATAATGATGATAAATGCAGATATTAAAGTGGTCTTGTACAGGCGTAGAGTAACTGGAATGCAGAGTAGATGGAAATTCACAGGCACTCGAGCCCCCATGTGGTCACGTGACAATCATCAGACACTGGAGCCGAATCGTTGGAAACCATCAGCCTGACATTGTAAGGACGGCACTTTAAGTAGATGATGAGCAGCACGACAGACCCAAAAGCGATGAAGCCACTCAGCCGAGTCGGAAAAAACGCCTTCAAGATGATTACATTTACATTTAGCCATTAATCCGATGGCGTAGTATATGCAGAACCAAATGTGCAAATGATGTGAAAATACAATGATAGCATGAGTAATGGGGATCCAGTAGGTCAAAGATGATATGCTAAAGGGGAAATAATTAGAGTAAAAATGAACAAAGGCAGAATGAGGTCCTGGGAGACTGATTAATGAATAAACCTTGCTGTAGGGACCGTTATCCTAGTTAACTAGAAAAGACTATTTAAATGCGAACACTGTGACGCCCCGGTATTGCTAATGTGTGGACTATAAACCCGTTTTGTTGAGGTCAGAAATGAACACACCTGTTTGAACACTAATAATCCTCTGGCAGGGTGAAATTTTCCGTAGACTTTGAGCCAAAAAATGTGCTTATGCAACTATGAAACTATGCTGTAATGCAGAGAGAAAAGCAAAACAGCATTTTTCCAGCTTTACGCACAGCTCCTGTCTCACTTCTAATAACCCAGATGTGCACTATTATTATTGCCATCATATTTCAACAGAAACTAGTACAATACTACAGAATTCATTATTTTATCAGTACCTATGAATACTGGGGTTCCTAGAACTTATGTGTCAATATAGTCATCAGCTTTATACATGTTTACTGTAACATTTGGACATACCACATGTATATACACCTTACTATATATTACAGAATATTACAGCCACTACTTTTATAACAGAACTTTCTGCTCGTGTCTCTATTGAGTCTTTGCTCTTTTCGTCCTGTTCCACAGGGAGCTCAGCTTTCTTCAAACAGGACTGGCTCCAACCGTCTCCACCCGGCAGTCTTCTCTCACCCGGGCTCAACCCTGCAGGGAAACACACACCCTCCATATTCAGTAAGGAACAACTGAAAATTAAGCAAACTAAAGAAGACTTGGTCATTAATTCAATTTAAAGATGATTCTCTCCCCTAAAAGTAAAGAGAGAATTCACTGAGAGAAAAAAAAAGTGATCAGTACAAATCTGTTTCAGTTCTGTTTCTGTTTAAGCCAGAGTTAATTTCCTGTGACATGCAATTGAACAGATAAAAACTGGGAAAAAATAAGAAAAATTCTGTAGCTACCAAATACAGGTAGTCCCCTACTTACGAACAAGTTCAGTTCCGGGAGCACATTTGTAAGTCGGATTTGTTCCTAAATCAGACGAAGTGAGTCTTATACGCCTTTGACACAAATGTACAATATAAAGCATACCAATCCACTTGACTAAAACTTTCCCCTTTTCCCACATTGCCACCATGTGGTCACAATCCATAATCGCACCTAAGGAAATTAATCTCACAGTGAAATGTGAAATGTAACAGTGTTGTCTCTGCGCCTTTAAATCGCGAGGGGAATCTCGGACGCCATTTTGTCTCAGAGTTTTGTCTCAGAGTTGTCTGTTTTCCACTGTATCGGACTATGAACTCTGTTGTGTTGAGGATTTTCCGAAATTAGGATTATTCACCATCAGGACAGATTTACAGGACAGACATTTTCTATCATCGTGCTCCCAGACTGATTCACTGAAACCACTGAGACCGACTCATTCCTCTCGCACCCCCGTTTTTCTCAAAGATGTTGAGGTTTCAGCAGGATTTTATTAGTGTGACCTGGCAACCCTGTTGAGCACAAGAATTAGAGTATTACTGTATTCGAGCAAGAGTATGAGCAAGCGAAAAATGTTTTTACAATAAGCAAGAGTTTTTTTGCTCAGGAATGAGGCCTCAGTATGAAGCATCAGTAAATCTCGATTATGCGCTACAATGGTTAAGCGTTTACAGTCGAACCCTAGGGAGAGGCCTGTATAGCTCACGGATCAACTTCTTCTTTGTCTTTTCGGCCGTTCCCTTTCAGCGAATCATCTGCCTCCATCTAACTCTATCCTCTGCATCATCTTTTCTTACCCCAACTAACTTCATGTCCTCTCTCACTGCATCCATGAATCTCCTCTTTCCTCAACTACGGTGTGTTACAGCAGTAGCGAGTACAGCTAGCACAATGAGACACTGCATCTGCAAATACATAAACTAAACTAGAGTAGTGTACAGGACCGTTGTGTCTCAAATTACATCCTTATGTATTGTTTTATATTACAGCAAGCACTTGAGATTAAAAACAAGAAAAGTAAAATATTCCTAAAGATCTGTTTTATGGGTGGTTTTGTGTTTTTTTTATATATATATTTTTTTATTATTCAATACTTTTAAATGTGATCATGAAGTAATCATAAAGACAGCAGGAAGTAAATCTACATGAGATAACCAATGCAATGTGAGAAAAAATGCAGCAAACATTTTCATGCATCAAGTATAACTTGGTTCTAAACTTTATTTATAAAACATATACGTATGCTAGAGTGTCTTGAGCATTGGCCCTGCCTTTTAATTTTCACCCCTGAGTTCATAAAGTGCTTATTTTCTAGCTAATATATTTGTAACTTGTTTGTTACATTAGTCCTATGGCTCTGGCGAGAGCGGGGGGTGGGGGGGGGCAAGCAAACATCATATATTTTGCATTAAGAATGACAGAACATTGTGTACTGTATATTACAGGGGTCAACAAGGGCTGAATATATATATATATATATA
>QMIH01000356.1:27649-51100 GCA_003987875.1 Clarias batrachus | reverse complement strand
TGTGTGCGCGCGTGTGTGTGTGTGTGTGAAATCAAAGCAGAGAGCAGCCGATGGTGATTTTCACGGCTGGCTTCTTTTTTCAAACTGAAGATTAAGAAAAACTGAAGCTTTTTTTTTTTTTAAATTTATTGTTGTATTATTACTTGTGTGTTGGGGGAAAATGCATCTTGTTAGCGAGTGAATATGAAGGAAAATATGAGGAAACATTTTTATGATCACTTTTGGGGCAATAATTTCTCCTGATTTTCTGCAAAGTTATATTTAATACACATAACAGCCTCGTCACCTTCATCATCTTCATCGTCTTTAATTCGTATCCTTTATTTCATTTGCCAGTGAGGTCATTAACTGGATACTTGAACAATCCTAGCTAAAATGATTTCCCCTTAAAACAAAACACAAAAAAGAATCGACACTCATGCATTTTGATCGAGTTCACGTTACTGGCTTTACAATTTAAATAAAAAAAAAAAACACTTTAAAACTAAATAAACTAACAACAGAGATGTTCAAGTCAAACCAGGACTTTTGATTACACACTAATGCACGTATCCCAGTGTTTCACTAGTCCTTGGATTCCGTAAAAGTTTTTCTCAGTACACAGGAGTCATGATCAGACTGGCTGTATGATTCATGTCTGAGACGCCGGCCTCCCAGGAACTCCTCGTTGAAATGGCTTATAGCGAGGTCAGGACTGTACGGGGGGTGGCAATAATTCCCAGTCGAGTTCCTGTAACTAGTTACTGCAAGTAGTGTTGGTGAATGATAATGCGTACAGATACCACAGACACACACACACACATGTCCCTTCCACAAGTTGGCAACAAGTTCTCCGGTGATTTTGTTAAGGATCAGGAGTTCCACTCGCTGAATGTTCACAGGAACGACTCCGAGAGCTCATTCATCAGAGGCTGTGTTTATGATTATTATCTATTATTAGGACAAAAAAATGTGTGTATGGTAATGTTCTCTTGTTTGCCCTCCCGTGTCTTCACGTCCACACAGGTTGTCCAGCGGTACAGATGTCTCGTCTGATTGTGAACCCTCATCGTGGACGCGCAACACCCCTACAAACACACCGCTGCACAATGTACAGGAAAGAGAGGTAAAGGCTTTATTACAGCATGAACCCTATAGTAGTGCTCATCCTAATGGCTGAAGGAATCGTGTGTTCCCGTGTGTGTGTGCAGTGTGTGTGTCGTCCTGAGACGTTAGCTCTGAAGTATTCTTCAGCATGATTGTATTGCACGTCTCGGACAAACTGCTTTGATTGCCCCGATCCGGGCACACACATACACACACAGACACACACACACACACACACACCTGCAGCCTCTGTAGTGTCAGATCTATTTTTACAGCTCCTTTATCTCCACCATGCAGCAGTAAATGTCAAAAGGTGATGGCTTCTCTCCACACTATCTCTCTTTCTCTTTCTCTCACACACATACACACGTAAACACACACTCACACACACACACAAACCTTCTGACTGGCATGAAAGTCAGCCGCTTGTGCTATACACACTGTCTGCTCTGGCTGAGAGTTTCAGAGACAATAATTGTAGCATCCCGGTGAGCACAGCTTGGACCTCAGGTCATCTACAGTATTGGGGACGTCCTCAGGACACCCTCATTAACAGCCTAAAACGTTAACATCCCAGACATGACAAAATCAGCAGCAACCAACCAGTTGACCTTCGCATGATACCGTGTCTGCTTTGCGTCTTTATTTATTCACACGTGTGTTTTTCCGATCTCCACGTAGCCTCAGTCGCCCTGGGAGAGACGCGCGTTCCCGCTGTCTGAGACGGACCGGGGGACATTGAGATGTGACAAAGATGCACTTAAAGCACTGTGGTCAAACAACACGGACAGGTCAGGCAGCAGGTATAGGAACACTGTCTCCTCTCTGTGTTATGATCACACATCTCCCCCTGCTGGACGCACACAGAATAACAAGTTCGGAATAACAAGTTCAGAGAGACTTACAGACTCACACAGGTACGCTAAGTTTAATCTGTAATTATTTGTTTTCCATTATTTGTTTTTTACTGTTTATGGGTGACATGTTTTTTGTTTGTTTGTTTTTTACACAGACCCCTTACATGTGCACTACAGGAGCAGGAAGTGACACATTAAACTCTGAAACCTGCAAATCCATCACTGCTGAATGATACTGTGCTTTAAGACGATTCTCTCTGTTAGAGTTTTAACCTTTTTTTTTGTATTTTTTATTAACACACACGGTTTTACGTAATGTTTGTAAAGTACTGTAATTTAATGTGTAATATTTATTTTTTATATAAATGTTTTTACAGTAAATGTTTAATAGACTTTTTTTCTCAAGCGTCAGGTGTTGGACTTGCAGAAATGGTGTTTTTCTCGTGTTAGACAATAAATCGACAGATCTCTTAAAATTAATCAGACTATGTACTTGATCATTGGAGAAAATCAAACACAAACTGACTCGTACTTTCCACATTTTACATTCATTTCATCTCGTGGCTTCGCTTTCATTCACTCATTACAGCAATCTGACGGATTCAGTCCAGGACGTTAGGAATTCTCAAATCTGATTGGTCAGTAGGTGTGACTTATTTATATGCTACCACAGAGCCCAGCTTGGGCATTATCTTTAGCCGAAACATACACAATAGGTTAATATTAATGAGCTCATTCTAATGTGTTATGTTTTCTAGAGAAACAGCTCAAAACACCGGGATTTGAACAGTAGACGCTGCTTATGAAAGGAAATGATAGATGCTGTATTTTATGTCGATATTTCATAGGCAGCATTTAATGAACATTTTATAAATGCATTCTCAGGTATCAGAACTTTGTAAGTCCACTTTTCAGAATTTAAGTTAATCTCAAAGATCATAGAAAATCAGTTCAGTACAGCTTGTCGTGTTCTAAAGGAAATCGGATACAAGCTGTAATGAACTGATTTTCTATGATCAAAAAATAACCATGCTTTTGTTTATAGCCTATGGAACTAGTTGATGCTTTTTAATAAAGGATAATAGACTCCATAAATAAATATACATTATATTTGTGTTAAAGCGTACGCATTCATAAAACCTCTTGTACAGGAGTGGCGCAAATCTGCTAAATTAAATCCAGCAGATATTAAATCCACAGCTAAATCTGACACCGCATGGACGACCACGCCTTATTTTATTACTGCCATTTTAAATGACAAAGGAATTAAATTGTAATAAAAATTAGATAAGGTGACACAGTGGCTTGTGTTTAACACTGTCGCAGGTTCGATTCCTGCATTCTGCGTTCATTTGATTTGCACGTGCTCAGTGGGTTTCCTCCGGGTTCTCCGTTTTCCTCCCACAATCCAAAGACATGCAGATTAGACTTACTGGTATTCCCAAATTTTCCATAGTGTGTAAATGTGTGTGTAAGTGTTGACTGGAGGTCTTGCCACGGATGTACAAAATTGGAATGAATACAATGGTCACTACTGGTCTCCACGGTGCCTCGGTGGTCTACAGAGGATCCTAGGTGAGTGGATGGAAAATTAAATAAATGACAAAACCAGAAAACCTCACAGACGACTACAGAGATTAAAAACTCACGACAGCTCTGGGTTACTGATCAGAAGGTCACCGATAAATCCATAAACTGCCACTGTTGCGCCCCTGAACAAGGCCTTTAACCCTATTTGCTCCTGTGGTGCTATATTACTGTACTGTATGTCTGACATTAGTTTCCTAACTGGGAAAATATACTACTGTGCTTTAATGTTTTAATGTTGTGCTGTACAAGTGACAAATAAGCAAATGTTAAAATGAATACATTTCTAACTCATAACTTCATCTTGTAATGTAAGGGTCAGGGTTTTTTAATTTAATTTTGGATTAATACATTTATTTTTTGAAAAAAAAAATGTACAAAAAAAATACATATTCTTGATTTTGGGGCGTTCATGTCAAACCGGGACTTTTCTGGCAAATGAAGGAGTTCCTGGGAGGCCGGCGTTTCAGATGTGAATCCGATTATGGCTATGACGTACAGTATTGAGAAATCTTTCTACCTTGATGGTGTCCAAGCACTAGTGAAACACTGGGATAAGTGCAACAGTGCAGGGGATTATATAGAGAAATAAAGAGAGTTTTTACTCTCAGAACTGTGTTCAGTCAAAAGTCCCAGTTTGACTTGAACAGCTTGTGCACCAGTTGTGAAAAGTTAAAAAAAAGAGAATCCCTATGTAATATGTGCAACCAAATAAAAAATTACGTTTGTGTATGAGTGTGTTCCATGCAGTGGCCACAGAGCAGTGCTGCAGAGTCACACAGGAAAAAAAACAAAAAATGTACAGGCCACTTTATTAGGAACACATGCATGTTAATGACATAATCAAATGCGGCGACGTGCACATAAAATCATGCAGAAACATTAATAATATGTACATACATTATTGAGTGTGTACCGTATATGTGGTATATAAATATATATTTTTAAATAATACGATTAATTGTTAGATCTGTATTTGCTGATCTCGTTTTACATGCTGAAGAGGCGTGAGAGCAAATAAAAAATCAATTGTTGTAATGGAGCTGCTGTAAGTTCGTGATGTGTCATGTCGACGCAGCTGGTGCTGTGTGTGTGTGTGTGAGAGTGTGTGTTGACTGCAGCAGGCTGCATGTTTTTCTCAATGATGTCATGGGAGTGTATGCGGGAAACGAGATTGGGTTACTGTTGTGAAGTTTAATCTACATCTCTTCTGGAAATGTCGATGAAGGGAAAGACAGGGAACGGCATTCCTCCACACATTAGAGAGAGAGAGAGAGAGTGTGTGTTTAGTGTCTTGTGAATGTTGCTGAACATGAGTCTTTCTGCTGTCTCGCTCTCAGGAACATGTAAAGACACAAGCTCTTGAGAGTTGAATGTGCACTTCACCCGGTTCACTTGCTGGAGGATGAAACGATCGACGCTTTACTCACTCGTCTCTCTTTAGTGTGTGATCACTATGGCAACACCGCCGTCTCTGTCTTGCTTATGTGTTGAGAAATGGAGTTTGAGCTCTTGGGTTTTTCACGAACACCTTTGAGAAATCCCAGGAAGACGACGGCGCGCTCCAGCACATCAGAAGGCGTGAAGAAAAAAAATTGAAAAAAAAGAAGGAAAAAAAAAGGTGCTCTCTTGATCTTGTAAAAAGAAACATGATGTAGACACAGTTTTCTCTCTCACACCCCTAATGGGATCCATCAGCCAGGGCAGGATGGGTGTCTGATGCACCGTGCAAGCCTTATGTCTAGCCTTATGTCACACGCTCACCTCAACAGACACCATGTGGCTTAGTAACACACTCGTGACACAGGTTTAATTCCTGCTCTTATTTGGATCGTTGCTATAGTAACAGCTCATTTACAGGGACTGTTACCCTAGATACACAATCCCACGGTGCGTATGCGGTATGCTGAAGTTTTCCATATGGATATATTTGTTCAAAATATGTAAGGAAGGAGTCTCCTGAATTTATGTCGACGTTAAAAAGAAGGGAGGTTGATGGAGTGATGGATTATTGCTTCTATTACAAAACATGAGAATAGGAAATCATTGATTTTGTGCATTTTCTGCATGTTTATTTACACGGCGTGTACGAGATAAATGGTAAATAAAATACCTGTAGTAGAAGAAGAAGAAAATATACTGTACACTTCCTGGCAAAGAATCTTTTAAAAATCACCTGGATTTAACTAAGCAAATAGTTAAGAGGCTTCCATTGGTTAATTACTGCAGTGGTTATTATGGTTCAGCTGGAAACAAGTGATTTAACGCTAACTTAAAACCTGCTTATGAATTATATTGCCCTGGAACCATGTAGAGTAAAGTGGAAATAGCAATGGGCCTAAAACCGAACCCTGAGGAACACCAAATGTCACTTGATTACACATAGAATAGTCACTATGGATTTAACTAAGCGAATAGTTAAGAGGTTTCCATTGGATAATTACTGCAGTCATGACTACAGTTAAACTGCAACAAGTTACCGTATTTAACCCTAACTAATGGAGTGAGAAGCTTCTCATTTCTTAAACAACCATGACAGAAGACATGGTCCTGTGTAGTCGTGGCAGATATGTTACTCTGTTTCAGAATGGTCAAATTATTGTCCTGCGTCTATCAAAGAAAGCAACTTAGCAGATAATTGGGTTAAAAATTGGAAAATGCATTAATAAAATCTGTAAGGATCTGTAAGGATCCATCATCATCAAGAAACGCGATCAGAAAAAACACCTGGAAGTGTCATGGGGGATCACTGTCAACAACAATGACGGTCAGAGTCAGAGCATTTTCACATGGAGAGAACTCAAGGGATTGGGACTAGACAGCTGTGTAACCTTACGAAATCCACTTATCATGAGACTAATCATTTTGCAAGGGAGCATAAAAAGAATGAATTTAAGTAGAGTGATGGAAAAAGGTCATGTGACCTGATGAGTCCAGACTGAGTCTATTCCAGAGTGATGGGCGTGTCAGGGTGAGAAGGGAAGCGCTGTAATGAAGCGATGCTCCCATCATGCATAGTGTCCACTGTACGAGCCTCTGGAGACAGTGTTATGATCTGGGGTCGCTTCAGTCGCTCAGGTCGAGACTCAGCAACGTTATGTGGAAATAAAATGAAGTCACATGACCACCTGAATGTACTGCATCACCAGGACATCACATCTGTGGAGGTTTACTTCGTCTCTGATGGCATGCGGCATATTTCAAGCTGATGAAAATTGACAAATTGTGAAAGAGAGGTTCAGAGAGCATGAGACATCATTTTCACACATGGATGGGTCACCACAGAGAGAGTCCAGACCTAAAACCTATTGAGAATTTTCTTGGAATGCGCTAGAAGAGCCTTTACACAGTGGTCTGACTCTCCCATAATCGAATTTGGAGAGAAATGAATGCGACTCTAGATGGATAAATGTTGTGATGTTGCATACGATCAAAACGATACCATGGTCGTGATCAAAGCAAGTAGCAACAGTAATTTTTCACAGCTTTATCACACAACGCCCCCTTGTGGCTGACTGTATTTGAATCTCCTAACGTACACCTTCGCACTTTGCACCGTGTCCGAGTCTGACGCTGATGTGGACCGACACTAGATTACCTGCTGATGAAGACATTCACTCCAGCTTCAAGATAACGCTTCGACTGTTTGTTTTAGACCCCCCCCCCCCCCGAGTCTCGCTAGGAACATTCATTTGCTGTATACGCTGTATATCTGTTTCTTTTTATTCATTCAGTTGTTTCTTTCCAAACCTTTTAGCTGAACATCATTTTAGCAGTAATTGTTGATTTATAAAATCTGTCCGTCCAATCAGAAACCTTTTTTTGGTCACGTGACTTGTCATAAGAAGATTAAAACCCTTTTTTTTTTTTTTTTGTCTGCTTGGTCACCATTTTATCCTAAACTATATTTCTACTTAGAAAACTAACACACTACACAAACAACACTTTATAATGCTCTGCTGCCAAATGATTACAGTCACATGACAAGCGATTACTCATTAGCTAAGCGTACTAGTGAATAAAAACGTAATCAGCTTGTCTTATTGAATTTTTTAGACCCTCAAAAATGTTGTTGCCCACACGAGATAAACATGAGACATAAAATACTTTTAGGAAATGTCACAATAATCTGTTAGTGTTTGCTTGTGTCTCTTTCTTTTCACCTCTGTGTCAGACCTTTTTCTAACTCGGGTATTATAAAGTATTAATTTTGCTGGTATTTGTCATGTTATATAGGGTTGTTCAAGTCAAACCGGGACTTTTGATTGTGCAGACGTACAGAATGCAGTTATGAGAGTATAAACTCCCTTTATTTCTCTATATAATCCGCTGCTACACTAATGCACTTATCCCAGGGTTTCACTAGTGCTTGGACACCATCAAGGTAGAAAGTTTTCTCAGTATATTTTCTGTCTGATTCACACCTGAAACACTGGCCTTCCAGGAACTCCTTGTGGAAAAGGCTTGGAGCGAGGTTAAGTCTGTACGGGGGATGTCCCAATAATTTCAAGCGGAGTTCCTGTAAACGCGTAACGTTTCCACCATATTTGAACTGCAGACTCTTAGCTGCAGTTCAAATATTTTACTGCAGCTAAGAGTCTCATCACCGTACTGCGCGTTAAGTCTATGTAAATGTCAATCGCGATTTCAGCACAAGTCCCGGTTTGACTCGAACGCCCCTCGTACGAGTTGAAATGCAGTAAAATGATTTTACATTTTACAAAACGAAAGTTATCATCTTCCCCAGAAGTATTAATTTTACATTTTTACACTTTAATAAGTTTAATAAGAGTCAAACAGTTTATGTTCATGTTGTGTGTGTGTGTGTGTGTGTGTGTGTGTGTGCGTGCGTGCGTGTGTGTGTGTGTGTCAGCTGTTTTACCCAGTAGGTGTGTGTTTTATATGAGACTATAAAGTTTTATTTTGAGGTTAGCAGTATCATCATGTTTCTTATTCTGTGCTCGTGAATAGTGTTTTGGTGGAGTGCTATTCATTTTTTTTTCTTTCACAATAGCAGGTTTGCTGCTGAGACTCAGTGAAACGGGTCTGGAAAGAAAGTGAAGTACGCTTTTTTTTCACTGCTATGTTTGGCGTCTCCAAATTTATCCTAGACATTTTGTCATTTTTATACAGCCTGTTCATAGAATGGTTGTTGGATTGAACATTTCAGAAACCAGAAGCAGAAACCAGCGGTTTGTGCTGCCAGGAAGTATATAGTAATTCAGTAAACCACTATGTAGAACCGCTGTGAGCAGAAAAGCACCGTAGCATTTACAGCACCATGAATCTTGAGGTGGATGAGCTACTGTACAACAGTCGAAGTGATAAGCAGAAGTGTTTGGATATCTGCAAACTAAATTCCGGCTGATACTCTAAAGAAGGTGAAAGTTTCTTAAAGAGAATCAGTACTGGTGACGAGACACGGATTCATCACTACGAGTCTGAGAGTCAACGGCGGAAACATCAATTTCCTGGGACATCTGGGATTCTTAAGGGCCATAAATATTGGAACATTATCAGGAAAAAGGTTCGACAATCAACAGTGCCCGTTACAGTGAGACGCTTATTGAAGAGCTGAAGACTAAACTGCTTAAGTTGTATAGACCTGATCTCGCTCTATCAGACTTTCACCTGTTTGGTCCCCTGAAAGCAGAATTAATTCACAAAGGATGAAGATTCACTTCTGATGAAGAAGTGAAGACAGCGGTGCATTCGCACGCAGCTCAGCCTGAAACATTTTTAATGAGAGAATACGGAAGCTTGTTGGACAAAGTATACTGGAAAGGAAATTATGTTGATAAATTAAGTATTTGTCTTTACTAAAAGTTCATTTTAATAAATTCTTCATAGAGAGTGTGGAACATTTTAGACTGTATTGTTAAAAATGAAATGTATTTTTCCTACATTTTATTAATATATTTTTATTTATTATACAATCGATTCCATTCCACCTATTTACTACTGTATTGTATTTCCACTTTATATTTTAATTTGTATTATTATATTGTCTTTTATTTCATTCTATTATACTCTTTTTATTTATAAATACATACAGTATATAGAAAAAGAAAATATTTTCTTAACCTTTTTTGCATTCTATTCTATTCTTTTTAATTTTCTATTCTATTTTTTTCTATTTTGTTTTACTGTATCTTATTTGATATATATTTTTTTACATGAATATACACTTTATTTTTATTTGTTATTTTGATAGTTCTATTTAAAATAGAAATAAATATATTGTCATATATTTCACTTTTTTGTTCAATTTTATTCTATTTTGTTTTTTTTTGCGCAATTAATTCCAACTTCTACTACTAAACCTTTCTACTCTATATAGTTCTGCTGTATACTATTTTATTTTAATATTTTTTTCTAATCAAATTCGCTATAATTCAATATTCTATATTGTCCTATATTTTATTGCACGCTATAAGCACAGGGCCTGATGGAGCCACACTGATTCAGAGCAGGGGAGAAAGAGTGAGCGTGGTCACAGGGGGCGGAGCTTCGGCTTCCATGAAGCCCTTTTAACTTACCGTAAATCACTGAAAAGACGTTCCATGACGGAGATTTCACCTCCTGTATAGTGAGACCCTGGATAATACGACACATTAACACACTGGACAGTGATGTAAAAAGTTATCCTGTTAGTGGCAGAGATCTTCAATTTCTCCCAAATCTACACAAGATTAGATTTAATTATCTACAGATAAACAAACATACTGTTGAGAAATATGTATTTATTTATCATTTTTTGAGCTAGCAGAAGCAGAACTTTTTTTTTTTATTATTATTATTTTTTTTTATGAAAGTGAACAAATAATTGTCTTTAGACATTAAGGCAAATAAAAAGAAGAAACTGTTTCAAAGAACGTAAACAACTAATTTATCAAAATATAAAATTAGATTGATTAATATTTATTTGGGTGGCTTTAAAACTGCTTTATACATATATTTGCACTACATCTATTACTATATTACTATTATTAGTGTATAATTATTACTGATATTATTATTAACTCTGATTTTGCTTTCTCTCTTCTTCCTCTTCTTTTTTAAGTTGCTGCTAAATCAGTGAACACTTTACATCCAGGACTGTAAATATAATTATAATTTGTCTCATAGTTTCTGCTTTTACCCCCAACGTCCCACATATATTCTACTGTATATATTATTTATTTTATTTATATATTATTTTTTATTTCTTTAGCATAATTATCTTTTTGTCTCATTCTTACATTCTCTTTATTTTATTGCTTGGTCTCTGAGAGAGCTATGAAACTAATTTTGTTATATCACTACAGTGACAATAAAGTCCCTTTATCTTATGTTTATCTTTACTGCTATTACAACGGCGATAATAATTTATTATTATTATTATTAGTAGTAGTAGTAGTAGTAGTAGTAGTAGTATTCATATAATTATTACAACAACAACGACTACTCCTACTACTAATAATGATTAGTAGTAGTAATGGTAGTATTGTTGTTGTTGAAATAATTATATGAATACTACCACTATTACTACTATTATTCAAGTCAAGTCAATTTTATTTATATAGCGCTTTTAACAATTGACATTGTCGCAAAGCAGCTTTACACAATAAAAAGAAGTAAGTCTGTATGCAATGTGTATGAATCAAAATGATAAGATTGATGATACTATTATATAAATAATATGGACTACGTAATATAAAGAATCAATATTTATTTATTTATTTATTTTCACTATTATTAGTGAAAAAGTACTTATTATTGTTATTTAAACAACTACAACAATAATGACAATAATATTTATAATAATAATAATAATAATAATAATAATAATAATATCAATGGCACTAACATTATTGTAGTAATATGTACCTCATAATTAATTATAATGATATTTTTGATGACATTAATGATGATGATGATATTATTATTATTATTTAGGATGATGATTATTATCATCACGCATGTTTCTCTCTAGAACCCCATCATTTTTTTTGTCTCCCTTTCCGGGTTATTTACGGTAGGTAGGCGGAGTAGGCGTGGTTAGTGGTGTCCGTGGCCCCGCCTCCTGCATGTCACTGCGCTCCTGGCCGTGCAGTCTGCAGCGCGCTCCGTGCACAGGTAGGTACTGCTCTCTTCCTCCTCCGGGGTTTCAGGCTCTCAGGGCGGGTTACAGACTGCGGAGTGACCGGGACACACACACACACACGCACACACACACTGCGGTGCTCCTGAGCAGTCCGGGCTTTCTGGGGCTTTAATCACCTGCAGCGGGACGCAGTGCGACTACAGCACGCCTCTGTATGGATACACATCTGTCCCTCTGTCCATCTGTCTGTCTTTATGTCCATGCATCTGTTCATCCATTCTTTCAGTAGAGACAGTTCACCAGAATGTCTGTGCATGGCTTGTATGGACTGCAGGGTGTGTGTGCATATGTGTGTGTGTGTGTGTGTGTGTGAGAGAGAGAGAGAGAGAGAGAGAGTGTGTGTGACTGTGTGTAAAACCATAAAATGTCAGAGATGATTGAATGGAAGAGCCAAGCTTTATTGTGCTGGGGTTTTATTCATGAGTATGGAGGAATAGAGAGAATTGTGTGTGTGTGTGTGTGTGTTGGAAGGTTTTTTTTTTTTTTCTATCCTGGTGCCAACCAAATGTTTAAATTAGGCTGGGAATATTGTGAACAGTCTGTTTCTGTAATATTCTGATAAAAATGGTATTAAGTTTAGAGCTGTTAACGAGGTGTATTGATAATTATTGTAATATAAGGATACCATGTTAAACGTACATGTATGTGTGTGTGTTTGTCTCGGAGAGCTGGTACGATCCAGGATGAGCTTTGATGATCCTGAACCAGCAACATGAAATCCATGACAGTTTCATTGTGTTCATTTAAAAAAAAAAAAAAAAAAATAAAAAAAACCTGTTAAAAAATTTTAAAAAAAAAAAAAAAAGAAATAAAAAAAACCCTTTATGGACGATGGTCTGTGAAAGAAGCACGGTGTCGGTAGTGCGGCGTTATCTCTAGATCGTGTGACTAAAACGTCAAACGCGTGCTCTTTTGCAGTGTCACAAAGCCCCGGATCAATGTCTGTCGACTCACTCGATCGTTCATGAAGCATGGTGTGTGTGAGTGTGTGAGGGGAGAGACTGTGTGTGTGTGAGACAGATTTCTGCAGCGTCACTCTGTTGCCGTACGCCCTCGTTCACCTCGAACCATCAGCATGCACGACTAAAAAGTTGTAGACGTTCAATGTTTCGACCCGGCGTCGTCGGATGCGTCTGTCTTTAGAGTTGAAAAATCAGCTTGAGCGACGCCCCCTCCCTCAGACGGGACGGAGCTGAGTCATCCTCCATTTCGGTCCGGCTCAGGAGAGCTCCACGTGAGACGTCTTGGATGGGATTCGTGTCAGAAACACATCAGTGAGAAGCTGAACCGTTCTTCAGGGATGATGATGATGATGATGATGATGAATAGGAATTGATTGACATGTACAACAGGGATGCGTTTGTTTATGGGTTTTAGTTTCTGCATCGTCTCCGTGTCTCTTTTTCTCTCCTTCCTCGTGAATCGGGTTTTACGCTCGAGTCTCTTTTGTCCGCCTCCATTTTAGAGCCGGCTGAAACAGTAGCGTGGCATCTGCAGTCTGGTTCACGACGAGGGAGGAGGGAGTGAAGGAGGGAGTGAGGGAGGGAGGGAGTGAGGGAGGATGATTGAGTGGAATACAGGTACTCAAAGCCTAATCAGATTCCCACAGTGTGCCGTCGTGGGCATCGATTTCCCTCCGTTGCGTTCGGCCTGTGGGCGTCGCCGCTGTATATATTCATCCAGCGCACCGGTAATGAAAAGCCCGCGAGGCATCGCGCCCGGATCGATGGGGTCTTGCGGCACACGGGAGTCAGACGTGAGGTCGGGATGAGATGAGGTAAACCACTCCAAACGCGAGTTCGTGCTAGCTTTTACGCTATGCCCGTGCACAAACAAGATGGCCGCTGCACCTAGCCTAAATCTACGTTTAATCAAGAACGACTTACTGTACATTTCAATTTCATTATACATCTGAGCAGGGGAGGGTTAAGGACCTCACTCAAGGGCTCAACAGTGGTAGCTTGCTGGTGCTGGGGTTTGAACCTAGAACCTTCTGATCTCTTGTCCAACACCTTAACCTATCATCTTGAGATCCGAGCTTTAACTTTGCATACATTTGAACTTTTTTCCATATATTTGGGATTAGTAGGACATGATGAGTACAAAATCCTAGTTCGACACCCTCTTGTGTTTCTGCTAATTAGTGTATTGTGCTGGTTATGGACTACATTTCAGAAGGTCCCAGGTTTAAACACTAAGTCGCCACTGTTGGGCCCTCGAGCAAGACCCTCAACCCTCAACTGGTCCGATGTGTAATGATGAAGATGTAAGTTGCTCTGGACAAGGGCGTCTGCCAAAATCTAAAGGCTTGCATTAGATGATGCTATAAAGTGTCTACTAAAAAGGACAACAGGTCCGAGTTAGACAAAATGAAGTATAAGGTGTGAACCCAAAGGCGATGTCTCCATATAAGGACGTAGGGATCCAGGAGGCTATTGTTGGATGCAAGAACAAAGTTCTAATTCAGACCTTCATGTTCAATGTTACTGTACATCGAAACCAAATAACATTTTAAGATTTTGTTCGAACGCATTTCGCTCCGATTATAGCGCACACATGCTGGCACTCTTTCACGAGATCCGGAGTCTCGGAGGGAAAAAAGAAAAGAAAATCCATAGATGTGATGTGCTGGTGATTCAGTACATACAGGTGGTCAGCTGATTTCATTTTATTTCCACATGACGTTGCTGAGTCTCGACCTGAGCGACTGAAGCGACCCCAGATCATAACACTGTCTCCAGAGGCTTGTACACGATGGGTGCGTCCTCATCGCTCTGGAATAGACTCAGTCTGGACTCACATGACCTTTTTCCATGTTGCTCCGAAGTGCAATCTTTATTCCGAAGCATTTTTCACTAACAAGTGGTTTTCTTATGGACACACAACTGTTTAATCCCAATCCTGTGAGTTCTCATCACACTGTGTGTGTGTGTGTGTGTGTGTGTGTAAATGATCTTACTTTTACTATTAAACATAGCTCTTTGTTTTTCTATGATGCAACTTCACCAAGCGCTTGAGTCATCTCCGATCTCTTTACAGAACCGTCAATCCTTTCTAATCAGTTCCTTGACTTTCCTTCTCTTGTTTTCAGGAGAATGTAAGAGTTCGGGATCAGACCCGATACTCATGTGGACTTGTGGTTCCGTGGATAAAGACACATTTTACTCATAAGGTCTAAAACTAGCGTACTAGTAAAGAATAAATTGCCGAAAAACTGTCACACTGCAGTGGAGAAGCCTGTAGCTTGGCTAAGACGCTTGTCTCTTGTAGTTACAGTAAGTCTGGAAGTGTTCTGACAGCATGGCAGGTTGTAAAGCCCTTCCCATCACATGTCAGTATGTTGAGGCTGTGTTTTTTTTTTTTTTTTTAAATCACCAGCTTGACGGACGCTACTCGTCACTGCTAAGCATCTCGTTCTACACTTCAGCCGACTCCCTGCCAGTATACTGTATATACCTCATCTTCTGGAATCTGCCTGCAGCTCCGCAGAGTTTGGGTTTTGGCATGGGCCGTTGTATACATTCTTCTCGAAACGTTCCGCGTGGCCGCGCTCGCTCCCAGATGGATCCGCTTTTGTCTACATCCAGCAGAACCCGCGGAGAAGGAGGATATGCTAATGTTCGAGTGTGTGTGCTAGCGGTGAGGACGGAACGAGGGGGGTTCTCTTTGAGGAAGAGAAAAGGGGTCGTTTGCATAAAGAGGGGACCCACCACACAATGACCTCAGTGTTCATTCAGAAAACTGGTCACTTCCCAGAGCGGGACTGAACACGGGCTAAGCGCTAGCAAACACGTAGCACTATGAATGGAGACGCAAGAGCATGGATATTTAGGACAACACATTTGATAATGTCGAACGGTAATCCATATACAAAACGCTATAACACTGTTATCATGGACATTCCTGATATATTCTTATTACGTCTCTAGCAAGCAAAAACCGTCTCGCTCAAGACCTCCATCCCTGACCCCTCCTCCTCCCCCCACTCTTACCCCCATTTTCCTCCCTAGTTTGCCCGTCACCCAGTTCCCACCCTACCATCCTCCAGTCCTCTGACATACACCAGCTTCCAGGGTGAAAGAACAAAGGCTAACACGTGCTGCGTTTAAGACACGTCGAGCGAGCCAACCGCTATTTCTCTATCACAGGGCGGAGTGACATGTTTGGACAAAAAACGCTATCCGCCCTCTTCCACTTGCGCGAACTCGCAGACGACCAAGGTTATTCAGTGTCGGTGTGATTGACAAGTGAGACACAGTAAGCCCCTCCCACCCAAAGAACACGACCAGTTGTGCTCTTCCTGACGCATAATCATAGGTATCCGTCGCATATTCAAGATTTGAGGTCTTAAAGGTCTTAGAAATCCATTCCAAAATAGTAATAAAAAATTAACAAAGGCTTTTTGTGCTTAAATAATAGTTTTTGTATATAGTAAAGTTGTTGTTGTTGTTGTTGTGCTCGCTGATGCACGTTTTCTGTTTTCAGCACAGTTAACTCTAAATGTGTATAAGCCCCGCCCCTAAACGCCCTGTGCTAATGCTTTCATGTTGGTTTCTGTTTCTCACAGCGCTTTTGGATTCCTTAACTAGCGTTAAAAAAAGTCGCTATTCTACTCAGATTAAAATAAAACAAAAAAGTGATAAATAAAATGAAACACAACGCTTGAAAAATAGTGTGAAAAAACTCCAGGTCGAGCCATTTGTGTCCAATTTAAAAAAAAAAAAAAAGGAAAATGGAAAGTCAGCGCTTTTATTTATTATTTTATTGATTACTATTTTATTTTTATCTGAGGGGCTTGGTGATTTTTCATACCATTTAAGGAGGCCAAAAGTGTAACCCTGTAATCATCTGAGAAACTGCATGTAACCCGGCATGAAAACAGCGCGCGGGGGCTGTGAGGGGGCGGGGCTTGTACACGTGTAGCGTTAACGGTGCCGAAAGCGAATCAGAAATCCATTTTTGTCCATTTTTTTATTTAAGCACAAAATCAGAAATTGGAAAATGAGCCTTTGTTTTTTTTTATTTATTTCATTTTTGGAAATTAATATTCTCTTCATTTGAAAAAAAAATCTTTTGGTTTTATATAGAAAAACAAATGAAGAAATGATACACAGATTCTAAGTGTGGGTCTTAATGCTTGTCCTTCACTTGATGTTTGTTATACTTCAATTCCCATTAATTTCACTCCTCCACCAGATGCGCCATTTCTGTGTTCATGTAAATGAGTTACTATTGAGCCACACCCCCAGGAGAACAACAGAGCTGAGTAACAAGTCGGGGGAGGGGCTGTTCTTATATGAGGTCACAAACGGGGGGAATTCCCATCAGCCAATATAAAAAGCAGGGAATGTTTATTTTTCTCACCTTTTTCGTTTGCACTGGAGACCAATCTAAAAATGCTTAAAAAAGTTTTTTTTCATGATAGGTGCAGTTTAAAACTTCATCATAAAACATGTGTACACACACTGGACTGATTTGCACGGCAGGCCTTTTTAGCTTCACCTGTTTCATCTGCTCGTGGTCCTGGCCATGGCATTTTCATTCCTTTTTTTCTGATGGAAATAAAAACATCTATGACACAACCCCCAAAAGCGCCCTACTAATGCCCAGTTCATCTGAGATTTCTCCTCCAAAGAGGTCATTAATTAGCTCGAGTGTGTGTGGGTGTGTGTTTGTTTATGTTGATGTGGCTTGTTGAGAGTTCCAGGAACTTTGTGTGTGTGTGTGTGTGTGTGTGTGTGTGTGTGACTACAACTTGAGGCTGTTCTCTCTTCAATGAAACACTGAACACATGGACACAGCGAGCTGGAGAGCGAGAATTACTTCCTGTTATTCATCGTACAAATCCGATTCGCTGAGATTCCCGAATCACGTCTGTATCTTTTCCACGGTTCTGCATTCGTTACAGTGTCATGAAGCGGCGCGAGTGTGACGTGAGGGACGGCAGGAGCTCGGCGGCTCAGAGAGTTCTGCGTAACAGGAAGTTTAAGAGCCAGAGAGTCACTGCTGGGATCTTCATGACCTAGAATGCTCAAGGAAAGAGGAGACAGCCTGAGGAGAAAGAGAGGACAATGTGTGTGTGTGTGTGTGTGTGTGTGTGTGCGAGTGTGTGTGGTGAGATAAAGAGAAAGAGAGGACGGTGTATAATAAATATATAAATAAAGATCTGAAAAAGAGCAGTTATTATGAGGAAAAGGAGAAGATGAAGAGGATGAGGAGCGGATGTGAAGAGAAACGAGTGAGAGGACACAGTGAGAGGATGAGGAGGAAACAAAAGAAGGGACATTATGCAGAGTGACAGCCTGAGACAAAAAGATTGGGGAAAACATGAAGAGAAAGCGGTCAGGATGAGAAGAAACTAGTAACCAATACTTTAACTAGAAACTAATATTTTATTATACCAGACATTGTGTGCCTCAAGCCCCTCCCCATGCCAAGCCCCTCCCCATGCCCTCAGTGTCCAGCTCTGTCGCTCCCTGTAAGACGTTTTCAACATCCACCATCGTCAATGCGGCTAGACTAGCGGGTAGAGGCTAACTGCTAACATCTAACCTTGTATAATAGCTTCCTTATACGGATAGTCAGGAATGCAAGTAGGAAAAGCCTGGATACAGGTGGGAAAAGTTCTTCCACATGGACGATTCCGGTCCCTGTGGACGGACTGGCGAGATTAAAGTAGTTACTCGATTCGGAGACGGTTTATTGAAAACCACAGATGCTGAATATATAGATTGCTTGGAAAAGGAGTGAAACTGTAAGAAAATGCAGGGTCTGAGCTGGAACATTAACAATCACATTTTTGAGATTTCAAAATTTGAGGGAAAAATGAGCGAGAATAAGGAGAAATGCGATATTAGCACTGACGTTTGGTGGTTTCCTGACGTACGTAGGGTTTTTGGACTTTATGATGCTACGAAAGCTTAATAGAAACAGTGCAGTCTTTTCCCAGGGTAGGGACATGTGGTGCAGTACTCCCTAGTGGTGTTAGGTGGCAGCAGTGAGTCGCAGGTTCTGGTTAGCTACGCAGTCACGAGTGTTAGACACCCGACACGCCACGGTGTCGGGCTGAGAATCAGAGGCAGACTGGTGATTTGTTTCAATTCAGTTTTTCGCCGTTGTGATTTTCGATTTGATTCGATTCACCAGCGCTAAAGTTTACTGTCTGATTTATTTCTCAAAGAATTTAAGCTATTACAAATTACCCAAAGTATCTAATAAACAATGTCCATCAATGCAGTGTAACTCCAGTGGAATTTTAGTTGTTTAAAGGTGATGTCATGTACAAAAACCTAATGTCTGATCCAGACTCCAGTCCAGCAGGTGGTGCTATTGCACAAACCACACATGCGCTCAAAAGTAGTAGAAGAAAAAGATGAGCAAAAGCGGTTTGTGCTTTATGCAGAGCCTGTGGTCTATGTTACGCAATTTGGCAGTTTTAGAGAATTTAACGTTTAAAAGTTTGCCTACGTAGCTTACTTAAAACGTGCAAATCGATTCTGAATCGGTTTGAAAAAATTCGACTCAGTTGATCGAATTGTTCAACAAAAGATTGATTAAAATCTTTTTAGATACATTTTAAATTTATATAACAGTCTTTGTGTTCGATTCATACGTCCCGGGATTACGTACGTGTTCTGAGCACGTTTACCCTAGGCTAGGCTAGCCCGTCATACTTAGTAAGGTAGCCAAACAGTATTAAATACATTTTTTTTTTTTTTTTACTTTTTCAACATGCTATAGGTTTATTGGGATGTATGTCAATCATAACGAGCCTCAATAAGCAGCATCTGCATAGAGAAAGAGAAGTTACAGTACCGTATGTAGTACGAAGAAAAAAAGGTGAATGTGACGTTTTGGGAAGAATTCATAACTCTAAAGGAGAAACAGGAGAGTAGGAGTGTCTCAGAAGTGTTTTTATTAAACATCTTATTAGATGAGCTGCGGGTCCAAACCTGGTCCAAATAGAAGCTAATAAGTTTCTGGTTGAACTTTAATAAAGAGATGAGACATGGGATGTCTGCGGTTTTTGTTGCACAGTCTCAGGGCCGGAGATCCAGTCGGCTTTAATTACCTGCTTTGTTCTGCCACAGCCTCGAGTACGAGAGCCTCGCTCTGGCCGGACTGCAGGTTCACGGGCAGCGACGTTAAAAGCTCGTGTAATCTATGGGTTCACCTCAAACAAAAGCACACACATTTTTAAATCTCCCTGACGGAGAGCTGATAAGATTTCATTACTAGAAGTGTGTAACACAAAAGAAGCTGTCGATGTGGAAGACGGACTGGAGCGGTGATGCCTGTAGCTGTGCTGTCGTGTTCCTAGTACACAATTACCCTAAACACAACCTCCGTTCCAGTTTGTCCATCTCTTTTATCACAATCATGTTTAACAGACAGGGGACACATGAAAGGAAATCTTCCATCACGTCCTTATTTATTGATCAGATCAACACCGCAGTCGCAATACTGATTTTTATACTAAGATTAACACATTGTGATCTGGTGTGGGCGTGGTCTATTCTAGGGCGTCTCAATTATAGCAAAAATTGACGTCACGCTTATTTAACATGATCAGCTACTAGTTTGTCAAAGCGCTGTGCTGAGGTTAATTTAGCAATGGTACAGATGTTGGGACGACATTATTATTAAGAGGTTGGTTTTGAAAGTTAGGACGACCTATAATGAAATTATATCGGAACAACGCTGACTACATGATGACGGGATAACGTCTAACGAACACAATGTTGCATAAACGACTTCAGAACAATATTACAGTCGATCTGTGAATTTTTGTTGCGATCAAAAAAATGCCTATAAATGCTTATTTCATATATTTTAAACTTTAAATATGCGCCCAAAACACTTCAATTTGAAATGTATACATTGCCCCGGAAAAAGCCATCAAAGAAATTGCAAGTTATATTTGCGGTTTTCCGCAAACTTGTTGGGGTTTCCGCGAACAATTATTATTCAGGTTCTAAGCAAAAATCAGCAAACGACTGAGGCTGCGAACTCTGAGCCGCGACTTCGCCACCAACTCCAGCAATTGTTTTGAGAACACTGCGTGCAAACCACTGGATCACTAGCGGACATGCTCTTGGTGCTAGCACATGACTGTGAGCGCCGCAAAAAGTACCAAACTATTAATGATAATTGGATGCTGATGAACACCATGTTACGGGAGCTAAGACGAACCTCACAGTAGTATTTCTGAATGTAAATGAAACAGAGAGGTAACAATACTGATGCTGCGTGCCATGAAATACACACTCATGGGTGTGTGGGAAGATGTTGTACACGTCCTAATCTCAGACCGGGGTTCTAAACCCTGCTAGAAGGTTAAGGGAGCGTGGATGTGCTCGGACGCTGTTCCAATGGACGTTAATCGGCATAAATGTTCAGAATGAAGGTTACAGTTGCGTTGTTATGAGGTTATATTTGTATTTACGTTGTGTTCGGGTCATTTGTCCATTGTTCTCTCAGACCGAGTGTTCTATCATTCTTACTCACAATGGTGAACGTCATTACAGCTGTATTGCAGAGCTCCTCCAAGGTTAGGGCTCCTGCTTGGTGCAGTAGGAACTTGGTTGCTCTTTTACCTTAACAGCACCGCAGGAACACACTTTATGGATGAAACTTGAAAATTTTTCACCGGAACACCTTTCCCATCCAAACATCCTATTACGACCTAAAACTATAATGTACATTTGAGCTTACATGAATTTTGTGAAGACAAGTGGTTCCTCAAGTTCTAGGTTTTAGTTAGGGTTCTAGGTCTGGCTCGCGCTCCACCATCTTACCAAATGAACCCGTTGGCTACAGCAATGATCTGATGAGAGGAAAAGTGTTTGAGATCATATTCATCCTGAGCTCAAAGGAGTTTATAGAATATATTTTTTATAGAAATGGGTTTTAGTGATATTATCATGTCGAACTATCCAGCAGGAACTCGCAAATGTCTTGGAAATACTCGCAGATGAGATCTGATGGTTTCAAAGATTATTTTCTGTTTTCTAGACTTCCAGATCAGATCCGATTCAGATCAACGACACATTTCAGATTCTATTTGTATTATTTTATTATTAAACCTGATCATTTGTTAAACTCCTGCTGTCAGACATGAGCAGAAATAAACGACTATCCAAGTGGAACCATTGGCGCGGGATGTTTGGCCAACGGTAGAAGCACGGTTTCAGCTTTCTGGCAACAAAGGATTTAATAATTTGTCGGGAAAAAACCTTGCAAATTTCACCTGAAGATACAAAGAACCACGAGCTGGCTGAGCGTCCAGGTCAGATATTTCTCCTACCTGGCAAATTACAGATAAAAAAATAAAAAAATCCAGTTCAAAAAGACCAACACTTAGAAGATCAAGCTCCGTTGGTGTCTGAAACAGGTACCGACACATATCTGCTACTATTATGGTGGCAAATGCAAAAGTTGAGGCTTTTGTGACCTCAAAAAATATCAAATTGCATCTATAAAAAAAAAAAAACAACAACCTTTGATCTGGACGTGTTTACTTACTCAAAGTTAGCAGAATTCCGTATTAAAGGTGATGTTTCAGGTTACAGAGCGTGCATGACTGTGTTTTATTTCTCATCGAGTCGTCAGTGCCCCGATCCACACCGATCTGCCTCACCACGGCAACGCCTGCCATGGAAACACTGGTCATGTGATCCGAGTAATGAGGACACAAAAGGAGCCTATTCAGTGAATCTGTCCATGTGGAAGTTATGAGAACGCCAGCCAATAAATAAACCAACAAACAAATTAATACATTTTATTGAACGGATGATGGAGGGTCGCATTATTTGATAAACATTTTATTTAAATTTGCGGTTATAACAGCATGATTTTAAATTGGAACAGTTTTACTACAGAGACATAAACGCAAATAATCCACTAATAATCTGAATCCAAGCCCAATCAGAATAAAGAATGGAAGTGAGAGCATCTCTCTCTCTCTCTCTCTCTCTCTCTCTCTCTCACACCACTGTTTACTTCAGACACTCTGATTATTTATGAAGTGTACACACGGAGTTTGTTACAATCTGGCAACCCAGTGTAGACATTAGATATCAGTTCTACTCGTATTACAAATGATGTTCAGATTCTCGCTGTCGGGGGACGAGCGTGATTCTGGGACGAGCATGTGCTCGTGATCCGTTGTTGGATAGACTTCCAGATCAGATACGCGCCGGACACGTGGCAGTGATTTCCCGTCTGGATGGACCATTAAAGGACAAGATCACGATTGTCATCTGTCTTCATCGTGATCTCGTGTCCTGTCTGTCCTCTCGCGCTATCTCACATCCGCACCGTAGCTCTTCTGTCTCTTTTATTTCAGTTTTACACCCACAGTGCCGTAAAAAAATCATTTACCCCCTTCCTGACTTTTCATTTTACTATTATGTAAATATTTGTCACACTTAAATGTTTACAGCAAATTTTAACATTACACAACGATAACCTCAATAAATACAAAATGCAGTTTTTAAATGATGATTTCATTTATAAAGGAAAAAAGCTGTCCGAACCTGTTTCGGCCTTATGTGAAAAAGTAATTGTCCCTTTTGCTAAATCATGAGTGAACTTTGGATTTCTGGAAAGCTGAGTTAGGTTTTACTTGCCACACTCCAGAATCCTGCCAGAACTGTTGAATCAAGAAATCACTTAAGTAGAACCTGTCTGACAAAGCCAAGCAAAAAGATCTTAAACATCAACACATTCAAGAAATTCAAGAACAGATGAGAAACAATGTAATGGACATGTATC
>QMIH01000356.1:10141-25065 GCA_003987875.1 Clarias batrachus | reverse complement strand
GTGTGTGTTTATAATAACATGCAGACTGTAAGCAGTTTGTGTACTGGCATTGGACACACAGTACAGCTGTGTATTTTGGACTTATAAGAGTGTGTGTGTGTGTGTATTAATATGCAGACTATAACAGTTTGTGTATAGATATTCCACACACAGGACACGTGTGTATGCCAGAGCTTTAAGGTGTGTGTATATGTGTGTGTGTGTGTATGCAGACTGTAAGCAGTTTGTAAACTGTATGGACCTATAAGTGTGTGTGTGTGTGTGTGTATGAGATTCGAGGACGCATGAATTATTGTTACACAGTGGTGTGTGTGGGTGTGTGTGGGTGTGTGTGGGTGTTGATGAGTGGGCTGTAAGGAACTGTTATATACTAAGTGTGTGTGTGTGTGTGTGTGTGTGTGTGTTTGTCTGTAAGTGAGTGTGGGTGTAATAATATGCAGACTGTAAGCAGTTTGTGTTCTGTTATGACACACAGTGCAGGTGTGTGTGACAGAGGAGAAGGTGTGTGTGTGTGTGTGTGTGTGTGTGTGTGAGAGAGAGAGAGAAAGTATGTGTGTGCTTGAAGGAAGCTCAGATTATTGTTGTACAGTAGTGTGTGTGTGTGTGTGTGTGTGTGTGTGAGCAGGTGTAGGTGTTTAGAGCCTGCAGGATGCAGAGTGACGGTGCTGAGTCATTGTGCCATTAGCCAGCGCTCCTCTCCTCCCTCAATTATGCCGCCTGGATGCTGTGCGGTGTGAGTGTGTGTGAATGCAACACCTCTGCGTGGGCAAGTGTGTGTGCGTGAGTGTATGTGTGTGTGTGATGCTTGCTTTCAGATTGTGTATTGATGAAGTGCAGCATTAAAGGAGCAGTTTGGGCAAAAATGCATGCAGGTGTATTATTGCAGATTGCACCATGATGTTACACTGAACACTTAATAATAATAATAATAATAATAATAATAATATTAATAATAATGCTGATTGCTTGCTGCTGAATCGCTACTTCAAAGCGGTTATCGTACCACGGGATGGACTGAATCAGCTGTGTCTCTCACACACTCACACACACACACACTCACACACACACTCAACAACCTCGCAAAAAGTTTTACTCTGGAAACTTATTATGGCTTTTTATTATTTTTTTCTATCGGTTTTTACTTATTTATTTATTTTAATATGTTACGTGTTCATAGGAGAGCCGTGTGTATGTGCGCGTGTGTTTAATCAGGCGTAGCAACAGTTTCTGCACTGTCTGGAGAGACACTTTGTCCAAACCTGAAGATTTGTCTGATTTGGAGTTAAAAAAAATGGTTCCGTTACATATCACGATTCCTTAGTGTGTGCATTCATGTATCGCTGCACTGACTCCAAAATCTATTTATTATTATTATTATTATTATTATTATTATTATTGTTATTATTATTATTGTTATTATTATTTTAACATTTTTGCGTTTGAAGTTGAGGAGGTAAAATGTTGCAGTTCCTCGGTAGTCCTACAGATGGCACACTCTAAACTATTCCCATATTCCCAGGCAGCACAGCATCCTCAAATTCGAGGCGAGGCGAGGCAACTTTATTTATGTAGCACATTTCATACACAGTGGTGCTTTACAGAAAAGAGAAGAAAATAATCATAAAACGAAACAGAAAATAATAGCAATAAAACGTTTAAAATGATTTAAAATTTGATTTTACATAAAAATTTTAACTATTTCCAACGTAACTTTTTAAAACTTTTTAAAATCTTATTTACAAATCAAAATTCTAATTAAATTAATATTAAAAAAGAGCCAACCCCGAGTACCGACTGAGATCCGTGTACGTCCGAGAGCCGGGTGCCAAGCGTAGCGAGTTTACATATTGTTGGTGTTTTTAGTGAAGATACAGTAAAGCACCATCATGAATCAAAAATGCTATCAAGGACAGTAGCAAGAAGTAAAGGAAGATGCTTTCAGTTTAATGTTCATTTATTTCATATTTTACTTCATTTACACGTCTTTTCTAAATGTTTTTATTGTTTTATATGCAAAAAAATATGATTACAGTGTTGAAAATTGGTGATATTGGTAATATTTTTGGGTGGCTGGAACGGATTATCTGTATTTACATTATTTCCTATGGGACAATGCGTTCCGCAATACGAAATATTAAAATCAGTACTTAATTAAGAACTCACCTCAGGAAAAGATTAAATTTGTATGCCGAGGTACCGCTTCATATATATAGAGACATTGGTGTCTCAGTGATGGCTTTCTCACCTGCCATGCGGACAGGCTGGGTTCAATTCCCACCCAATGCCCAAACCCCAGCCGGTGGAAGCAGTGCCGGTCCTGACCCTGGATAAAATGCAACGGGTGTGTCAACAAACAAACAAAAAAAAAAACCTGTGTCAGGTTGTGTGTGTGTGTGTGTGTGTGTGTGTATAAAACCATGAGATGTTACAGAATCGAATCGTCATGTAGGTATCGTGATAATCGTATTGGCTGGTCCCTGGTGATTCCTGTGCCTATAAGAATCTTGCCTCTTCTCTGTGTGTGTGTGTGTGTGTGAGTGTGTGTATGTGGAGTTTGGTTGTTTTCTCCACGATTGGTCGGTTTCTTCTGGGTTCTCCAGTTTCTCCAGTCCAAATATGCAGATGCAAATGCAGTGTAGAGGGATTGGTATTTTTCTCAGTTGTCTGTAGCGTAGGTGTGTGTGTGTGTGTTTGTGTGTGTACCTGTAGGTTGCCAGAGGTTTGGGTTTTCAGCAACCCTATAAAGCAGTGATTGTTGGCATTATGTCATGAGTCACTGCAGCCAGCCATGATTCATGATCAGCGCTGGGATGGATGGATGGTTTCTTCCCAGAGCGCAGTCTCAATTCATCACATCATGGATTCCACAAGTTGTTGGAAGACGATTGTTTGAGCACCTGGTCCACGCTGATGTCCCTGCATGATGCCGCCATCGCACCACATTCTACAGGGTGTCCCTTGGATATCTGCATAAATGAGTGGGTGCGCAGGTTACCCCCCCCCCCACCAAAAAAAAAAGACATTCGTACTTCAGTCGCATAAGTATTCACCCCCTAGATTAAGGAACCGCCTCTTTAGGACCTCAGCATTCATCATGTTTTGCACGCGGCAGCTGGAAGCATTACATGAACAAAAATGATAAAACAAAGCAGAGCTTGTTATGTGAGCTTGTGTAGGTGGTTCCTGTCTTTGAACAAATCTGCTGAATAATTATGATCGTTCCAGGAAGCTAGCCTAGGCAACAACAACAACAACAAAAAAAAACCCAAGAAATCATCTCACCTCGTTTTGGTCAAAACGCATTTATAATTTTTTCGAGGTGAGATTGGGAAATATATTGCATGAAACAGAATCTCATTTTGAGTTTTTTTGTCAGAATTCATTTAAATATATTCTCTATATAATCCCCTGCTACACTGATGCACTTATCCCGGCGTTTCAGTAACGAAACCATCAAGTTTTCTCGGACTGCCTGATTAACATTTAAAACACCGGCCTCCCAGGAACCCCTGTAACGCCCCAAACATGTGGAAATGTCTTGGAGCGAGGTGAGGACTGTACGTGGCAGTAACCCCCAGCGGAGATCTGTGGTGCTGGAGAATGAGTGTGTGTGTGTGTGTACAGTTCACACAGACCGATGCGTCTCTTCTGCAAGTCATCGATTTTCGAGAATCAGACGCTTCACTCGATGAACGTTCACGATTTTCATGATTGTAAAGGGACTCCGAGTCAACTCCGTCATTCACGGACGTACGGCGGTCTTTAAAACGTTTGCGCCGTTCAGATGTCTCACTGCAGCTAAGAGTCTCGTCACCGTACTGTCCTTGAAGTCTGTTCAACACCTTCATTCACCAGAAATTCCATCACAAGTCCCGGTTACACTCGAACGCCCCTCTGCTCGTCCCCCTAGCTTTGGGACCAAACAAAGCTGATCTCGTTGTGAAATGATAATTTAATTGCTTCTAGCCGTGGTATTTACATGGAACTTTAAAACACACCTGCTGTAAATGTGACTGCAAAGTTACTTTCTCTCAAAACAAAAAGGTCGTCTCGCATTCGCCCTGCCAGATGTTGCATTACAGAAGGGAAAAACAGAACTTTTGTGGAAACCAGAGCCCCATATGTTATTGTGCCGAACAGTAGCGAGCGTAATGCAACTGTGAAAACACTTCTCACTGTTCAGCGCTCACACTCTCAGCTCTCGAAACACTCGTCACCCAAACACGAGCTAAAGAACGGGTTCATGACAGCGCCTTTTTTTTTAATCAGTCAGAGCTTTGACATTTTGTAGTAAGCGCATTTCCCGGCAACGGAGAGGACGTCACGTGAGCGCGTTCCTGAACCCGAGCCTGGAGAGCGTCCAGGAGACCCGGCTTGACGTCAAAGCCGCGCCAAAACACAATCGCTGATGGCAATCAGCATCTGATCTTTTACTTACTTACATATCGCGTTCTTCATATAAACAGTACGAAGTAAGTGTGTTAGCAAGCGGAATGAAGAGCAATGAGGACCGTCTGGTCTGAAGCCCGTGTTTATACGAGTCTGTGATCGGCAGGACAGGAAGCGCAGCGTTACAGTCTCATTAGCCGATGTGCAGGAGAGCAGGTCTGACCCACTTCCCAAAGAATGAACCTCCGTGTCATGTTTTTCAAAGGCTGTCTATCACTTTTTAGTCATTTTTACATTTTGTAAGTGTGGGGTTTTTATTTTTCATTTTTTCATTAACACACGCCCCTCTAAACTTAAAGGCAAAGTAATAATAAAATACGGGACCTTTAATCGTCTTCGGTTCGCCGTGCTTCAGTTTCGTTCAATCAGAGTTCTGTTCCGGAAATAACCTTTAGACTGTTTCTGTAGTATCTAGGATGAAAAAGTAGGACAGTAGAGAAACCCTGTTCCGGATTTAGTCCACTCGTCCCAAGTGAGTCTTTCCTGTTCGGGCTACAGGAATGCCCAGATTTTTAGAGAAGGGAGAATGGAGGGATATCTTGTTATGATTTTTTTTCATTTGTTAGCTGCGGAACAAGTCAGTTTAAGAGTGAGAATTGCTGAGACAGGCCTTGTTATTATCAGTGAGTCAGGAACAGACCGAGTTGATGAGTTACGTGGACAGTTTACACACCTGTTCAACCTTATGGATGAGGAAAACGACAGACTGTAACACTTTCTGTATGATGAACAAAGGGATCACCAATCCCCACGCCATAAAATGTTATCACCAGGTCTAGCTGCTCACCTGATTAATAGTGTCATTCTGTACAGCGGTATAGAAATTTAATCCGTCCCGGAGGCGAGTTCTTAATTAAAGCGAGAGTTCGTATTGTGAAGCGCATTGTCCCATAGGAAATAATGTAAACGCAGATAATTCGCTCCAGCCAGCCAAAAATGTTAACAATATTACCAGCACTATAATTGTATATTTGCATATAAAAACAATCAAAACATTTAGAAAAGAAGTGTAAATAAAGAGAAATATGAAATAAATAGACATTAAACCTTAATTTATGATTCCTCTTGGCACCGGCTGCTTTAAAACCAACCTGAAAGCGGCTCTCTTTTCTTTTTACTACCGTCCTTGATAACATTCTTGAGACCCGTGTTGCTGCATCTCACTAAATCTTACACAAAATGCCAAAAAAAAAAAAAAAAAAACTCACTTTGCTTGGATTTCCATTGACGCAAAAGAGTTTTGAACGGCTCCCAGTCATACGTCCGACTTAGCCAGCGTTCGGTTCACTCGCTCTTATGGCGAAAATTATTAAAGCGGGGTGCTCATATGCATAGATACTGTTGTATCGTGAGTGTATAAATATTGCAATTCGTTATTGCACTTTTTTCAATTCTTCCTACAATTTTATGACCTCGAACGTTTTCAAGTCAAAGGTTTTATACGTTAGCTATAATTCAACAGCTTCACAACTGAATTGAACACGAGTAATTAAACGTAGCCCGTTCCTTATAACATAAATTTTCTCACTTAAAAAAAAAAAAGTGCAGCATTTAAACAATACAAACGAACTTCAAATACAAGAGTTTTAAGGTTTAACTTCAAATTTAATTAAACGCAAAGATACATTGTACTGAGCAGCGCGTATTTCTGTCCTCCACCGTAATTATTCAGTTTGAAGAAACATAATTAATTCACTCCTACCACATGGGATGCTGGAGTGTAGGAATAGTTTAGAGAGCGCCACCTGTAGGATTATAAAGAAACAGTGACGTTAACACTGCTGCATGCTCGCGACTACTCAACACGCGCTCAAGACTTTGCTGTCGTTTTACCGCCTAAAGACCGCACATAAATCATTTAAGAATTAATTTTAGAGTCAGAAAAATAAATGAATCAACACAAAAAAGAATCGCGATGCATAACCGAATGAATTTTTCCCCATGTCTAATATATACATAATGTATCTCGCGATACAGTATTTAGCTATAAAACTGTCATTAACGCTCTTCATCACACACTTTGCAATTCTGATCAAATTGTGTTTGATTATGGTTTTGGCTTCTATCGTTGATATGAGCCAAAAGTTTGTGCACCCCTGACCATCACACCCATACTGTAAACATCTCACTTCCTCTCTGCTACTCTTTTTCATTCATATTCCATTCTGAAGACTTCGGTCAAGGCATAATGCTCTGTGAGTCTGAAAAGGTTTCCACCATGAACCTTTTTTTTTTTGTTTAATCTTTAATGGCAGTACATCGATCCAACCTGACTCGAGGTATAGTCTGGGCAAGCTTTTCTCACACACCCTTGCGGAACCTCAACGCTGTCACTTTGACTTACTTCTCCTAGACGTTTGCTTGAATGTGAGACGTCTTAGCTCGGGCTTAATGCTCGCTAAAGGCAGTGAACCGCAGCGCATGATGTAAGTCTTCCAAAATTATTTCCACTCTAAACCACAAGTATCTGGAGCACCTCCTAACCAGAGAAACATACAATTTGCTTTAATGAAGTCGAACGCTCTGCTGAATGACCTAAAAGTGGCTGCGGGTATCGGGGCAGAATCGGAGCAGGTCTGGGATTTGCCGGCCCGTGTTGTTCTGAGGCCTGTGGAGGCTCCTGCAGAGCTTCAGGTTGGCAGGACGCTGCAGCAGCACCGATAACATGTCATGCTTATTTTGGGAGGGAATTAGGTGGAAATTGCTTGTCGTGGAACAGATTGTCTCTACCGTCTGTTTACTGAAATCATATGAGTTTTAACAATGAGCCGAGTCCTGTAGCTCAAGCAGAATGCTGAGGTCATATGGTTTGAAGACGGTCCATGTTTAATGTTTACTTAGAAATCTTTTTTCCTTTTACATTTTATGATACAGTACTGCTTTTTTAATGCTTTAAATTTTAAAACTGTTGCCTTGTTCTGTCTTTCTATTTTATCCTGTTATGTTTTTAGATTATTAAATTTATTTAAAATTGTTTTTATTTAAAACGGCACCATCTAAAATACAAAAATATATAAATTAATTATAAAGAAATCTCTCATTTATATATATTTAAAAATTAACAAATTGAATTGGTTCCAGAGGCGACTTCTTAAGGCGAAGTTTTGAACGGCTCACAGACGTACGCTCAAACTTAGCCAATGTTCAGTTCGGCCCGGTTCGGATCATATTTACACATGTTACCATCCCAAATGCAGACATATCTAAATTAAAAATGTATTTACAAAAACTCATGAATTGCCACACAAAAGAAATCTCTAATTCTCATATACAGTTCTAAACAAATCATTTTCTGTTTGTGTGTGTGTGTGTGTGTGTGTGTGTGTGTGTGTGTGTGTGTGTGTGTGTGTGTGAATAGTTTAGGATTATAGACGAATGGCACCATTTTACAATAAGAATATTAAAAAAAAAAGAATACAAATTTGGAATCATGATACATAAATGAATCATTGTTTATTTTATTTTCTCTAGAGCACATACACATGAATGACATTTGCATTTCCGTCCAAATTAAATGATGAAATAAATGTTATTATTATAAAAGAACTTTAACTTTTTAAATATCACATGTTGACCTTAAGATGTTATTTCAAACGGAAAAATAACCCTATTTTCATATAATAAAAGGATCCTGAAAGGTATTTAATGTTGTATTATTATCATTTCATTATCTACTCATTTTATTATTTATATCATAGACATATGTCTTGAGATAATTTAGACTAGAAGTGCGTTTCAGACTTTTCTCTGCTTTCTTTTCATTTCATTTCCTGACTTTTTTTTTTTTTTTTGCTGCTCCCCCTCTCATAAGTCTGGCTCTAATAGTCCATAAAAAATGACATTTTATATTTTATAAATTACTACCAAAAAATATGAGGCGTCCTCCTCAGGGAGGTTTTGGTTTTAAAAAAAAAAAAAAAGTGATAAAGTGAAAAGTCTAAAAAGTTGACTGGTAGTGAGGACATGTGAAGATAATCATTTTCCAAGTTGAGTGGCTTTGAGATGACGAGTCCCAGGTGGGCAGTAATTTTAAATTTTCAGTGTAGGAGCTTTTATTATAACTCTGATTTTTTAGCATCTTAAATGGTCCCTCGGGAAGCCCTAAAATCCTGTATAAGGAGAATTTCTTTTCTTTCTGGAAAGGCTCCAAGCAGAAGCTCTTTGGAGTGGTGGAACCATCCCATCAGCCAGAGAAGCTGTTCCACAACCTCCATGTACTGTATTGAGTCATATAAAACATGATGGCCAAAATATCTATATTTTAAAGTTGAAGTCCACAAATTTGATGTTTAAACAAATAGTATTCGAGTATTATCGAGAACTGAAGATAAGCTTCTTCTCAGTCGTAACTGTTGTTTCTTTGGGTTCAAACAAACCCAAACCTCTCTGAACTGTATCTGTAGCGTCATCTTTAAACCCCTGTCTCTCTCTGGACTTTATCACTTTCTGTGCAGGCTGTTAGTCAGATGTCCATCATTCAGGATCTGGTCTTTTCAGCCTTCTTGACTGACAGGGAAAACTGCAGTGTGTCTGGATTAATTTCCACCTTGCTGTCAGAGATATCTGCCAATCACCTTCGTGCTTCCTTTCTTCTTCATCTTCTTCAAAAAGGCCCTCATGATGTTCAGGGATCAAAGGCTGATTGGATCCTTTGGATACCCAAATTGCTTCTCTTGATTCTTCCCTAATGACCTGGTGGTGAATAGGATATTAGCCTGGCTTGTAAAGACTCTTTAACCATCTGGTGTGAACTAGCGAGCCCGTATAGCTCATTGTTCTATCAACGGAGCGCTACTGAGAAGGAAATTATCGCATGAGGAACCATGTAGAGAGCCATGGAACCGACCTGAAACCATGTACAGTTCGATCCTTTGTTCAAATAAACAGCTGATTTATCCAAGCTTAACTTCCTGGGGAACACCCAGATGTTCTACTAGGAACTACTACTGTGCCGTTTAGGAACCATGTCTATTCTACTTCTCTGATAAAGAAACACTCCTGGTTTCTTCATTTATCAAAATATCTGAACCTGTTGGTTTAAAAAAAAACTAAAAAAAAAAACTAAAAATGGCTATTTTAGAAGCTATGATCTAACCATTGGCTGTGAAGATGTAAGTGGAGATAACCCTGACCTCCTAAGAAACATCAGTCATTCTGGTGATAGTTAGGACAAGAGGCAAAATTATCCTCAGGGAAGCATGTTAAGACCAATTAAATTATAAAAAAGTTATCTTCATCTTCAAGTTATCTCTTGAAGATGAAGATGCAGCTACGTTTAACTTTATGAGAACTGCGCAATGCTCAGAACAAACATTTTCGTTCATCATTTGCGGATTTTTCCTTAGAACCGAACTAATAATTGTTTGCGGAAACCCCCGCAATTTCGTGGAAATCGCAAATATCCTCTGCAATTTTTTATGCCTCTTTTGTGGCAATATATAAATTTTTGTGCGTTTTAACACTAAACTATTGAGAACAATGTACTTTACTATTTTTGTAACATAAATATTAATGTAAATTCAGCTACATTTTGCATTTAACATGCAGTACATACTGTATAATGTTTTTAGTACTGTAGAGAGAACACAGAAAGCGGAAAACGCAGCTTGTGGCGGTGAATTATTACCCTACAGAAAGTATTTACCCTACAGTACTTCTACCAAAGAAAACGTACTTGAATTACAGCACGTATAGGGGTAACATCTGTATTTTGTGTTCTAGCACTGTAAGAACTTCAAGCAACTTTGCGACTATAAGACAATCCATCTTGAAAACAATGAAACTTCTAGTCATCTAGGAAGTCAAGTAGGCTTTTGTTGTCATTTCAACCATATACCGTTCAGTACACAGTGAAAAGATACAAAGCTCGTCCAGGACCAAGACGCTACATACAACGTAAATTTACAACATACTCTAAATGTATAAACCTAGCTAACTAGCTAATTAGCTGCTTCTTCTGTTTACAAAAAAAAGCCAGATGTTGTTTTTATATCAGTTAAACAAGGGCTAATAGCTTTAGAGGCTGTCCACACGGAGACGCGTTTCGCTGTATACGTATAAATTTTTTATCGTATTGGCGTTTCATCCACACGGATCCGGCGTTTTAGGAGACTGAAACTGCAATTTTTTGAATAGGTGGATAAATCTGAAAACGACACCCTTGCGKTTTCGTGTGTACAGCCAATCCGTATATTTTGTGAAACGATGATGTCATGCGCATGCTCAAAGTCTTCTTCTCCGTGTATAGGGTATCTCTATGGCAGAATTACAGCGCCCCATACTGGTCTGGCATATATATATATTACACCGTTTTCAGTGGTTTTGTATGTACGCAGATATTTCTTGAGACGACGCCGAACGAGGAAAAAAAAAAGATCGGAAGAGAACGCACTTGCTTCATGTGGACGGAGCCTTATGGTGTATCACGACCAAAGTTGGGTCTTTCTTAAGAGAATAGGAGACCAGCCTGACTCGTTTTTTATACTTATAAGGAACTTTTTATTTCTTATTTCATGCTACAGTATTATAAAGACATGTATTTCTCCAGCTAATCTTTTCTCGTTCGGGCTGTGCTCGGAATAAAATCATCTCTGAGGGAAGAAAACATTGATACTTTTCCAATAGCAGCAGCAGCACACTTCAAAGTGTTTGACTCCATTTCCACCACCGTTCGTTACAAGCGCTAAGCTTCCTGGCGTGAAGACTCGCACATGGTGGAAAAATGTCCCGACTGCTACTAATTAAAGACTCGTTCCATATAAACTGGAGAAATAGTGATTATTATTGATCATTTATTTATCAAACTCTATTTTTCCATGATGTCCCTACTGTACGTCATATCAACTATAGCATATTACACATTAATATACAAATTGAATCAGCACTTTCTGACCAGAGCTCATGAGCGCCTGGGTTATGATTTGGATCCGTACATCTTAAAGCTAATTCAAGCCCAAATCTTCACTTCAGATTCCGAGGGATCACTTCTAAGCGGCGTTTCTGATGCGAATCCCTCGAGGGTTATTCTGCTCGTCTGTTTCCGTGAAGCCGCTAACCGTTCTGCTTTCCTTTTCCTTCACATAGTTTCCTCCATAGGGAAGAAAAAACCAGACCATCTGTTGCGACTGACTCAGCCATGTTTCTTTAGGAGTCGCTTGCTGTCGGGCCAAAACGCTTTAAGGATAGAAAAGCCTCGGAAAGACGTCTCTCCTCCTGCCAGCTCCTATATTTAACCGGTGCTGACGAAGCATGTTCAGGGACAGACTGGAGAATGAGAGGCTGTTTCAGGGCAGAGACAGCAATCCAGTTTACGGGCAGATAGTGAAATGTCAGCGTGTGAGTGTGAGAGATCTTGGAGTGATGTAGACTGTAAGTTCAAAGCGTCTACTGTATGAGAACCAGTCAGAGTTAAAGTCGAATTTTTCTTGGTTACTTATTGGACCAAATCTGATCAAAGCTTTTTTTTTTTTATTTTTTTTTTTTTAAAGTAAGATGAAAAAATCTGGGTGGTGGAAAAAATAACCCTGGAGTCTTTGCGTCTCGGTTTAAGTGCAAGTCTGGAGAGATTCAACAGATAGCAGTACAATGGGATTAGAAAGATTTACCGCAGATATCATCTACATTCCATTCAACTTATGTATCGCGTACATGACTTTATGCTGCATCGTATCTCTCCGGCTCTGTAATGTCTGCTGGACTCGGATGCGTGTGCAGTATATTTTTTGCGTTGAATATTTTCACACTTTTTTTCACTCAAAATCTGATGTTAAATTCAGTTGTTTTTATGGTGATGTGAATCAGAGTCAGATGTTTTATTTCGATTCGGTTTTGAAGCATCGTGATTTCTGATTTGATTTGATTCAGTCTCAAGCAGCTATATGTACTCTTACACGTATTTTAAACCCTCTTCGTACAGTATCGAAGAGGGTTTAAATCACGAAAACTATCACGAAAACTCTGTGCCGATTCTGTGATTAAATTGCAATTCTGTAAGTATCATGATTTTATAAAATTTTTATTATTTTTTTTCACCTAAAAGCCAAGCGCAGCATTTAATCACTAGAAAAGAGTTTAACATTTAACTGGCCAGCACTTATCTCTGTCCTCCACCTTACAGTAATTAGTATTTCTAGACAAACTTGGTGAATAATTCACTCCTACCGCGCAGGATGACGATGTGTGTTTAGTTCAGAGAGCGCCACCTGTAGGATTACAAAGAAACGGTGATGTTTTATCGCCTCCAAAGTCTCAAAAACGCAACTTGACACTGAGCGCGTGGGTTAAGTCGCTGCGAGCTTCTAAAGGCGTCACGCTTCTGATGAACACGATTTTCGAAAATTAGCACGTAAGTGTGTGTAATGAGTGCATTTGAGACTAATCCGCTCACAGAGTTTGGAGACAGAGGAAGATCGGAGGCTTTTAATGCACGCAAGTTTTTATAATGTGACGCCATAAAAATGTGTTTCTGTTGCATCACCCGGAAGCTTCTGCGCAAGACCACTTGGACGATCACCAGTCTTCAGCTTCATACTCCAGTCCAGTAGATGGCGATCGTGCGCCTTTCAACTACACATAAACATAAAAGAAAAGGAAAAGCTAGCAAAGTTTGCTGGAGGACGTGAGCCCAATCATCAGAAGTGTGAATCAAATATGAATCAAAAACCTACTCATTGATTCAGTACATGTGACTGACTGAGCATTGTTATGGTTACATTACATAAGTCAGGTGATGTCTTTATTGGATCAAACCCGAGACAGTAGGGTCGAGAGAATGGCTAATCAATTAAATCAATAAAACCTAATCAATTGGAACGTTTCCTTAACTAGCTCTCTTGATAGCTTGGAACTGGGACTGGAGGTTCTGGTCCATGTTTAAAGGAGACCTATTACTCAAAATTCACCTTTTAGTCACGTGTTTCAACATTTAGATCTGGATTCATCAGTGTTAATCTGGTCTTTTTCCCATTTTTCCCAGTCTTCTCTGGGATTTAAACAAGCAAATTTGATTTTTCTCCCCTAATATGACCTCATAGTGTATAAGAAGAGCCCCTCCCCGATCTTGTTGCTCATTTACATACACACTGAAAAGGTGCATTTCCAATGGACAATACAGGACCTTTAATGTTACAGTAGGTTATAAACTATCTTGTGGACATTTGTCTTCTGATATCTTTTGACACTTTGACCTTTTTGATGTCATGTTTGCAAACATTTTCTTTCTTTCTTTCTTTCTTTCTTTCTTTCTTTCTTTCTTTCTTTCTTTTTTTTTTTGTTTAACGTGGGACTTTAAAGTGTTAAAAAGAAATCACGCCCCATAAAGCACGTTCAGAGCTTTGAAGAGAGCGAGCCCATTTGTTTCGTATCCTGGTAAAGCCATTTCACGTCGTTCTGCCAGTGGATCTGTGACATGCTGAGTGTGTTTTCCTGGCTGTGGTTCTCAACATGTGTGTTCCAGAGGCTTAGAGGAGAGAGAGAGAGAGAGAGAGAGAGAGAGATCTCCTGTGACAGAACATTGAACGGAGCTCATCTGAAACACCCTGAGTGAGACGCAGCCTGATGTTTCTGACCTCAGTGACTTGATGTTCCTGTGATGATGAGGATGTGAGGAAGGATCGGGTCAGCCAAACATCTTACACTGAGATGGCGTCTACGAGAATGTAAACATGAAGCGCCTGTTAGTTCCTGAGGTCGAGCGCCGTCGGTCCTGCACCTTTCTGTCCCAGTGCCTTCTTGTTACCATGTCCCAGTATTGTCTCATCTTTCTGTCCAATTGTCGTCTTGTCCTCTTGTCCCAGTATTGTCTCATCTTTCTCTCCCAGTGTCTTCTTGTCCTCTTGTCCCAGTATCTTCTTTGTCTTTCTGTCCCAATGCCTTTTATTGTGACCATGTCCCAGCATTGTCTCATCTTTCTGTCCAATTGTCGTCTTGTCCTCTTGTCCTAGTATTGTCTCATCTTTCTCTCCCAGTGTCTTCTTGTCCTCTTGTCCCAGTATTGTGTCATCTTTCTCTCCCATTGTCTTCTTGTCCTCTTGTCCCAGTATCTTCTTTGTCTTTCTGTCCCAATGCCTTTTTTATTGTGACCATGTCCCAGTGTTTTCTTATCTTTCTGTCCAAGTGTCTTCTTGTCCTCCTGTCCCAGTATCTTCTCTTCCTTCTGCCTGTCCCAGTGTCTTCCTGTCCTCTTGTCCCAGTCTCCCCTTGTCTTTCTGTACCAGTGCCTTCTTGTCCCAACGTTCCTCTTGTCTTCATGTCCCAATGTCTTCTCGTGACCATGTCCCAGTGCATTCTTGTCTTTTTGGTAGCAAAAAAGTTTAAAATTTCAAAAAGCTGTAAAAAGCAGAATATTAGGAGCAGGGCCAGAAGATGATCAAAAAGATGTTATGATGAAATCAGAAGTCAGTGATTTCACACGCAACAGTATTCTGGTGTGTGTGTGTGTGTGTGTGTGTGTGTGTGTGTGTGTGTGTGTGTGTGTG
>QMIH01000355.1:444193-477129 GCA_003987875.1 Clarias batrachus | reverse complement strand
CGCACGCACACACACACACACACACACACGCACACGCGCACACGCACACACACACACACACACACACACACACACACACACACACACACAAACCTGATTGATCTTCCAGTGGGAAGTTGTTTTTAGGGTGCAAGGGTTACTTGTATAGCAGTGGAAAGTGTATTAATTGTATAGTACCTTGTTCAATATTGAAAGGATTGATGTTTGATGCAACATAAATAATATTGCAGCTGATACTCACTGTGAAGTTCCTAGAAGGTAAGCCCACAAGCTGCCTCAGTGTCACCAACCAGATTACGTGGGTGGCCCTGCCACTGTATGCTCCCCTGCTCATCTGCAGACATTACCTAAGTTAACCCTCCTGGTAACCCAATGGTAGCATTAAACTCCCACTGACAAATCCCTGAAATTCAACAAATTACACAAGCCCCATTACCACAACAAGGTACAAATCCACAATGGGGATGTGATGCCAATGTGGTGGCAGGGTTAGGCAGAGCTGTCAACTCATCATCACTTTGGTGGTGAGTTAAAGTTCCAAAGAGCACTGTCCAGATTACATGTATAGTCATGTTTAAAAGTTAGTACCCCTGGCCCTAACCCTGTAGTGAGTCAATTTGTATTAGGCAAATACAACCTCAGAAGAACAACAACATTTTTTCACCTTGCCATTATTTATTTTACAACCCAGATCTGGCCAGTGCAGATTTACCTGATGAACCCAGAAGAGCATCTGGCTTGGTTGGGAGGATCTGGCAAAAACTTTGGTGCAAGACTAACTTTGCTTCCATGTCTAACATGACTTTTTAACAAGTAAGGTCAGGGACATACAGTGTCAAAGGACCATGTCTATGTTTGAAGAAACAACAGAAAGGCCAGAAACCTATTACTGACACCAGTGGTGAGGGAAGTTTCGAGTTATGCTCTCAGAGAGCTCTCTTGATTAAATTGATGGATATAGAAGGGCCAGAATTAGTGAAGCAGGAGCAGCTGCACACACAGTGTCTTCAAAAATGTTATGGAAAATCATTCTGCACCACAAGAGGGCGGAGAAAAAACATGCATAATCTCTACTATGTAAATGCAGGTGAATGTTGACCTCTACTGGGGATATATTATTCAATGATGGCAGGAGCATTTGAGGAACTCTTTAACCTCCTTATGTCTCCATCACCACCAATGGTCACTAAATATTGGTGATGACTGCAAAAACAAGGTTGTTATAAGAGGCAATATACTGTAAGTGAAGGTGAGAATCATGGCAATAGTGGGAAACCCTCTTAGTCATGGCTCTGAATTAAGAGGAATCTGAATTGAAATGATGCAGCCATGAACCTCTCACTGGAGCTGTATCTGGCTTAGCAGGAGATTTCTGGATAGACCAAGGGCCAACTGAAAAGATGATATCTCACAGAGTGTTTGGGAATGTCTCCAGATTCTACTGGAGGCACTGAAATTTGTGGTACATTGATAAAGAATTCTGGACTAACCCAAGTGGGTTGCACCCCACGTGAAGTGGAAAGAAAATAGGTGAATGAAGCAGTGATTCTGACTTGAAACCTAAAGTTAGATAGTGGAAAGGTGATTAAAGTGCATGACTTGACATGAAACAGGAGTTTCGCAAAGTAGGAAAGTTTTAAATGAACTAGTTGTATGTGAGCCAAACTTTTACTATATTGCTGCAATGCCCATGTACAGTCATGGTCAAAAGTTAGTACACCCTGTAGTGAGTCAATCTGTATTAGGCAAATACAACCTCAGACGAACAACAATTTTTTTTCATCTTACCATTATTTATTTTACAAAAATGTAGCCCATAAGAAGTGTGCGATACTAAGTACCATCATGATTCAGTGGCTTGTAGATACAGCTTTAAGAGCAATAACATGAAGGAATCACTTCCCTTATGATGTTATGAGTCTCTCACATTATTGTGGAGCAATTGTGGACAATTCTTCTTCATTTTGCTTCTGTTCATTGTTGGACATTCACTTTTGCACAACTATCTTAAGGCCCTAATATACCATTTCAGTTGGGTTGAGGTCTGGACTTCTAGGTCATTCAAAAACTACTAGGTCATTCAAAAACCTTGATTCATTAATTTTTCAGCCATTCTGATGTTGATTTACTGGTGTACTTCAAATTATTGCCTGTTGCATGTGCCAATTTTGACCAAGCTTTAGCAAGATGACTTCTCATTTACCTCTATGGTAATATAGATTATACAGAGGAGTTATAAACTCCTGTTTATACAGGGTAATATACTCTGGTATACAGAGGAGTTCATGGTCTATTTATTGAATGCAAGGTGCCCAGGTCCAGTGGGCGCAAAATATGCCAAAATCATCACCCCTCCATCGCTGTGGAGTGGGTATGAGGTGTTTCTGCTGAAATGCTCTTTGGTTTTTCCCAGACGTGTCATCAGTCATTAAGGCAAATCAAATCCACTCTGTTCTCATCTGCCCATAGGACACCGTTCCAGAGGCCTTCTGGTTTAATCACGTGAAGTTTTGTGACCCCAGTTGTGCTTTCATGGTGTTTGTAGACAGATGAGATTTTCTCCTGGGATCCATTCCAAACAAACCATACTTGTTCAGTCTTCTTCTAATTGTGCTGTAATGGTTCTTAACATTTAAGTCTCAATGAGGCCTGTACGGTCTAAGATGGACTGTATGACCTTTTCGGAAGCATTACCTGCATTACCAATGGGAAGCATTACAAGTGATAACTATCTTGAATGCTTTGGACTTGTGAACAACCTTTCTCACTTTGGAACGTTGAAATCCAAATTGTTTGCAAATTCTTTTAGAACAGTTTCCAGACTGATGTACAGCAAAAATTGCTTATCTAATACCATTGCTAACGTCTTTCCCTATTGGCACTGCGTTAACACACACCTGAATGGTCCAGACAAGCAAACTGCCAAAGCTTCTGCTCTTTTAGAGGTCTGTACATGTGCTGATGATCAGTTAATCAGGGGCTGATGATTAGCAGCACCTTGCTGCAACTTACCCTTTTAAATTCTGTGGAAGCAGTTTTTATTGTGTTTTGTACACAAAAAACACATAGAATTAAGGGAGTACTAACTTTTGGATGTGACTGTATTACCACATTAATACAGTTTAAAGAGTTTGTAGCATTAATTCGTTTGTCTGTTTGATTACTGTGTAGTAATATGTAATGTGCTCTAATTTAAATCATATGTAAAAACTGTAATGTATATATTTTTTGCTTAAATGCTTAAAATGCTTAATGGCAGCTGAATCATTAATCTCACCTTTTTTTATGTCGTATATGGCCGTGCAACGTGGAGGAATAGCTTTGCAAGAAATTTTCCATGCATCTGTGGCTGAGCTGAATTGATGTCTCTTATGACATTTTCAGCACATGCACACAGATATGCAAATTTCAATGGACAAGCTCCTGTAATTGCAATAGATCTCTGTCTATCCTGACATTAAATTATGCAACCATAATTTTAAAGGCTTTTAAAGGTAGCGTGACAGTGTGTGTGGTTCTTATGATCTATGGCAAACCCTTTGTTCTTCCTTTTTTCAACCGAGGTGAAAACAGAAAGATCTTCTTTATCTACGGATAAAGGCAAGGATCATMATGAAGTATTCAGACGTAATGAGTGGACCACCAAGTAAAGGTCGCCATAGAGGAATACCGGCAAAAATKATATGAGCCCAGTTCTTCATGTTAAGATACAGAAGATCAAGCTTTCCTTGGCAGAAGCTAAGAGACAAACCAAGATCTTGTGGCACTTTGTGTCAGGTAGATAGGGCGATAGAACATGGAGATAAGTATCATGAAAGAACCTCATCCTTGATGTTTTTTTTCATATCCTTTTCTCCCACACAACCACCATACTCTTGACAAAGGAACGTTAAGAACTGAAGAGTTTGCAGAAAAAATAGACATGTTTGTTTGACAGGCATGTTTTTGCCAATGATAGGACAGAGACACAAGTGTAAAAAGTGAAACTGATGAGTTTCCACACTGCTGTGCAAGTAATATTTTGTTAATATTGTCATGCAAAATTACCTGTATATACTACATGTATAAGCATGTTTATTACATGTATATGCATGTTTATAACATCTATATACATGTATATACATTTTTAATATACTATGATATAATGTTTCATCTTTTTTATTGGATATGACCCAAAGATAAGGGTATTATAGAGATATTTCATATTTGCAAGCACACAGCATTTTAAGCATTTTATAAATTTAATAACAGTAAAAGATAGCAAAGATAATATACCTACAAAAAACCAGACAGGTTTTTTTTTAAGAATATACAGTATACTGGCATTGATTTGCTTTTTTGTAATATTTTTCGACAATCAGTGTATACCTTACTGAGTGGAATCTTGCAAAAAATAAAATTATAACACACAGCATAGCTAGAAGAGCAGAGCACATAAATCCTTGTTTCTTTAAATGTCGGAAATTGTCAACTTAGACAATACAGAATAATTGATTTTACCAGAARAAACCTTATTATGTATGAGGATCAAAAAGTAGATTTGTTGATTAAAAAAAAAAAAACGAATTGAATTGAAGCATACAAAGTTACACACTTCAGTTCTTTTAATAAGCAGAAATGTTAAGGGTCTTTTATTTGGACATTTTTAGTTTGGCATCACTTTATAAKGCAAGATGCAACAAATGGTTAACTACTGAGTTTATAACTTATTATGATAAGTCCAGGTCTAAAGGCTATTAAATATTCCGTGGGAATTTTGTGAGATAAGGCGGCTACCCTGCCTAACTGTCTGCATAACACAGCTCTAATACCTTATAATGTTACCCTGTATACTCTCCTGGTCTTGAAAAAACACACTAACCCTGTGTTATCAGTTTGAAATGACAGCGGACATCAACATCAAGCTTAAAAGGTTATTTCCTCTTACCTAGTATGTTACCTATATGTACTGAAGCCAATATTATAGCTGTCATCCCCCTGAGTGCTGCTGCCATAAAGGAATCTTTTGTTCTGGWTGTAACTTAGACATTGTTAAGCTCTCAGGTGCACAAAGTATGCAAAGGATGGAATAGTATATGTGCTTSTGAACATGGCAGAACTGTTTCCTGTTGACAGAGCAGGATTCCTAAGCAAGTGCTTGCTATATCTTTTATCCCTTGTTGACTCTCCTAAAACATTATGTTATCCACATGGCCTAAGCTTAGAACATTATAAATTGTAATAAAGCGACAAGTGAAGCTACATGTGAAGGGTGTTCTTCTCCTGTTTATATTTCCTTTCAGTGACACTTTCTGTCAGATGTGATCCCTTAACAGTGACAAAATACATCTCACACTCTTTTGCCTGAAGGCTACGAATTCTGTTGACTGTTATGTTCGGTCACCATAGGTGAAGCTCATCGTTAGTATTTTGCCCCCCCCCCTCCTCCTCATTTTAAAGGAGAGAAATGCTTTTGTTTGACAGTGACAGGGGGAATGCATGGATAAACATGGCTTCAGCTCTTCAGAACCTCAAAAAAGGCCCTTAATATGCGCTGAGCTCAACTTTGATCTGCTGGGTCTTACACATCTGCCATGAGCTTTACAAAGGTGAGTATAGTTTTAAAAAAAATTTATTATTATTATTTTGTGCTTGGGTCTGTCTCAGTTGCTAGAATGTTGTAATTTGAGGACTGAAAAATACACAAAGGTGGCAATACACTGTTGCTATTCTTTTGTCCGGTAGAAATAATAAAGATTCATTAAACCTGACAGAAAAATAGTCTTATGTCACAGTTTATGCCTTTGTTCACATCGGTTTCAGATGTAAATCTTGTTATAATGCCATGTCACATTAAATTCAACTCAAAACCCAGGTCCATTTTTTATTTCTATGTTATGGAATGGAGCAGTTCAGTGTGTGATCACAAGACTATTGTTTACATAAAATCTGTCTGTAACATTATTTATATCCAGGAAGCTGTCAGCCTGGACCACCTAAAGCTGCCAAGATGCCAATCTCCCCTTTGGTGCTTGAATATTTGTTGAAATATTTGATGTTAATCTCACTTTGAATCCATTTTGGGAAATCCAATCTCTTCCTTTCTTCTTATTGCCACCGAAAACCAATCTGTCCATCAGGGTTATGAGATTTTTATTATTGCAGGCTTGTGACGAGGTGGTGGGAAGATGTCTGGCTGCTTGACAGCAGCATTCTGACCCCTCTTAGATTAGAACGACTGCAATTAAACAAGCACCTGCATGAGGAGTGATTTCAATGCAGCCTCACTCTCTGAAGGAACCCAGATCTAGAATTTTCTCCTGTACAAAGTAATGATCCTCTCACCTTGCCATCAATGAATTCTGGGCAAATAAATTAGGGCATTTGCAGGCTGCCTAATTATTTAATTAAAATATTACTGTTTCTTGATTAGGTCTATCTGAACCCTTTCAATATTTTTTAACATGTTGAATGACATCAGATAGCACTCATTCACTCACTCACTCATCGTCTATACCACTTTACCATGTATTCAGGGTCATGTGGGGTCTGGCCAGTCAGCCTAATCTGCATGTTTTTGGAATGTGGGAAGAAACCGGAGTACCTGGAGACACCCACCAAGCACAGGGATAACATGCAAACTCCATGTACACAGAGGCGGGAATCGAACCTGGCCGGGAAATCGAACTCGGACCCTGGAGGTGCAAGGCGAAAGTGCTAATCACTAAAAATAAAACTGCAGCAATGAACCTGAGACAAAGGGCGCTGTGGAGATATGTACACATTACTCAGGAATCATTTTCACAATTTCACAATATTTCCTACTGTATCAAAACTGAACCGACATTTAGGAATAACACTTCAAAGATCTTTCTCTTTCTTCACTAGTGACAWGTTTCTACATTCCTGTGTCTCCTCACTACTATTCAAAAACTCACAAGCAGGAGTTTTTAGTGCAGGACATGGCTATCTAGCCCAAAAACCAGGCTGTCCAGAACTTAAGTCCAGGTTCTCAGTGTTCTCCTCACTTTTTAAAGTTCTGCTGTTCATCTGATTTAGCTGAGGTCATGGTCTGTAGTTGTAAAAATACTGGTGCAGGCAATGATTAACACAAGTCATTACAATAGTCACAGTGATATCGCTTTAAAATAGCAAAATCACATCAAGACTAGAACTTTAAATTGGCTGATGACAAGTACAATTCATACTCTTGAGGTCATTCTGTTTAACCCAAGACGAAATCTGAAATCTGATATAAGTTTATTTTCTGAATTTAAGTTAAAACAAGTTATTTTGATAACCATGAAGATTAAAAACAAATCTGAAGACTTTAATAACTGATACTAAGCTCAAATTTCTAATTCACCATTACTCACTGCAGACATTCCTTCATATGTCACATGACATATATCTTATCACCTGGTGTAGCATCTTGTTGTGGTAGCTTGTGCTGCCTTTGATATCGGAGAGCATGGAGGTTTCACCTAAATAAAGGCCCCTTTGTACTCCACTGATTAACTTCTGTACATGAGCTGTTTGATAAGATGAAAAAGCCTCCTTCATACAACATGCAACCATGAATTTGTAAGATTTGTTTTTGTTTTGCACTGAACAGGTTGCATTTTATGAAACACCTAAAGTGCTAAGCAGTTCATTTCAATTATTAAATGATGATGATGATGATGATGATGATGATGATGATGATGCACTTTTAGTTTCTTGGAAAATTGCTCTGTTCTTCAAAACAAGCATGGAATGAAGCAGTTACTATGTAAATAGTGAAGCGCAAATGTTAACCTTTCTATTTATCTGTCTCGATATCTATCAAGTAAACAACACATAATTTATGCATAACTCTTTATTTTTGGGCTCTATAACTGTAACATAATATGAAATTAATCAGTATTCTTACCTTTTTTCTAACACATTGTCGATGCTGGAAATCTGTCACACATACTCCAGTATGCAATGGACATTTTCCTGATTATGCTTTGTGAGAGCTATAACATACTCATTTTTAATCCCACCTGGTTTTCACTGAAGATTGATTAAGTGCATCAAGACAGTCTTTTCCTGAACGACATACTGTGCATTAGCAAGGCCAGGCATAAATGTTGCACAAGAAGGCCTGGTGCATGGTCAGCATTCCATTTCATCCCAAAGGTGCTTAGTGAAGTTGAGATCATGGCTCAATGTAGCCTACCCGAGTTCTTTCACATCAACCTTGGAAAACCATGTCTTCTTGACCTTGCTCTGTGTGCAGGGTCATTATAATACATAAACCTGTTTAGGATAGGCTGCTTAATTCCAGTGAAGCAAAATCTTAAAGATACAGAAAACAAAGACATTTTAGATAATTGTGTTCTTTCAATTTTGTGGCAACAGTTTCTGGAAGGCCGATTTGACTCTTACAGTAGGTGTCCACATTCATGTGGTYATTTAGTAAAGTAAAAAAACCTGTCTGTAAACTTTGAATTGATCCTGCTTCTGGTGTCTTTGTTTGAACTATCCAAAATACAACTGAGTCAGTTAATTGCATTAATGCATTTTATGCACTTAATGCGTAGATACTGCTAGTTAATATTTTCCTAATGTATAATCTTTTCATACATATTTTGGCAAAATGATACATGGTCTTTCTTTTTCTTCTTATTCTTGGCTTGCATCTTGAGATGTACCCTCTGAGGACTTTTTTTATTATATGATTTGCACTTTTTGCAGCTTGTTTTGCATGCCTTTTATTTTTTTGTCTGCTGCTGAGTGATTCATTCAGATTATTTATGTATAAATACAGCCTATTGAAAAGAGCTGCAGATTCCAGATGCATTCGTCCCATGTAACATTAATTCTGTTTGGCACCCTGTCCAGGGTGTCTCCCGTCTTGTGCCCTAAGCCTCCTGGGATACGCTCCAGGCCCCCTGCAACGCTGAATCCAGGATAAAGCGGTATAGATGATGAGTGAGTAAGAGACAGTGAACATTAAGTCTAAAACACAACTGACTAAGAAATGTTTAAGCAACAAGAAACTGAAACTACTTTCATATGTTTTTGAGGAACTGAAGAAATTATATACAAGGGGCGTTCAAGTCAAACCAAGACTTGTGATTTTGTAGAATAACAGAGCACAGTTATGAGAGAAAAATAAACTACTTTTATTTCTCTATCTAATCCCTGCTACACTAAAGCACTTATCCCAGCATTCCATTAGTACCCCAAGAAGTAGAAAGCTTTCTCAGCATACTGGAGTCATGATCAAACTGCTTCCTTCACATCTGAAATGCTGATCTTGGAGGAACTTCTTTAATGACCCAAACATGTAGAAATCACTTGGAGTGAGGTCAGGACTGTATAAGGGGTGTACAGTTGAGTTCCTGTAATGTGCAAGTGAATGGTGTTTGTGAATGATTGTGTGCACAGTTCTCCAGACAGATGCGTTTCTTCTGCAAGTTGGCCACAAGTTATCTGTCAGTTTTCAAAGATCAGGTGTTCCAATTCCTGAATGTTAACAGGAGTGACTGCAGTGGGCTCCTTGCCATACATCATTCACAGATGTATGGCTTTCTTTGAAATGTTTGCACTGTTTAATTGTTTTACTGTGATTATGATTCTCATCACTGCATTGTGCTTGAAGTTATGTTCTGTAAAACTGTGTTCAGTTCTGTAAATCTGTTTCATGCCTTCTTTCATGAGAAATTTCATCACAAGTCCAGGTTTGACTTGAATAGCTGTTGTATATTAAGATGACTGTGATTTCTGCATGGCGTAAATTAAAGCTGTTATGTAACATCAGTTTGCTTGAGTACAGTGCCAAATCCTTATCTAATTACTTGCCAACAACTACCTATTTATACATACATAATACCAGCATTTTAGTTGTCATTGTGGCTAGACTACCTGTTTGAACATACATGCAAAACATACCAAGTACTTATAAAAAGATACCCTTTGATAAATAGTTGGTACACATAAGCTATTTAATTTGTCAGACTTTTCATAGTGGTGTACTGAGGCCACGTTTATAAAAGTATACGTAATATCATACCAAGTCTAATTTGCTATGTGTTTTATAGAAAGCTTCTTCACTCATTACAGAGTGATTTCCTGGCATTTTGGTTTTGTAAAGTGTGCTTATACCCCATACACATGCAGCTACTTCTTTTTTTTAATAACATCTTTTGACTATTAAACCACTTTGCGTGCAACATCCATAAGGATACTTGTATTCAAAAGTGAAACAAAGTACTGTTGATCCTGATTTAATAACTAATATCTATGTCAGGTGCTTTTTTCCTTGTAATGTCATCAAGCGTTTTATTGCCACTTGATCAAGTCTCTGCCTGGGGATTTCCTTTCCTCAGAAGCTTTCCAAATTGCTATGGAGGCGGTTTAGTGTTGTGCCGAAGTGCCTTTCTGATGTTGGTCTCTTCAAGTGTGGTTTTCACTCCAGGTGGACAAATCTGATACAAAAAAGATGAGCAATGAAATTCCACGCCCAACCCAATCTCTGAAATTGTCTTGCATAAGTCTTGCGTAAGTCACTATTCCTCCCCAAAACATGGGGAGGAATAGTGCTATCTTGCTACATGTCCAAACGTTTGTGGACACCTAACTATACTCACATATGTTGTTTTTTTACATTCCTTTTAAAACTTGTTCCTTATTGCCCATACTAGAGTGAAGGCTTTTCACTAGAATTTGGGGCATGTCTATGAGGATGTGTGGTCATTCAGCCATAAGAGCATTAGTGTAGGTCATGGACTGATATTGGGTGATGATGTCTGGTGTACAGTCATTGTCAAAGTTGACAAAGTCATTGTCAATGCCAAAAGTGTTCAGTGGGGTTGAGGTCAGAGCTCTGTGCAGGACATTCAAGATTTTCTACTGCAACCATGACAAACCATGTCAATATGGACCTTATTTTGTGCACAGGGGTATTGCCTTATTAACTTAAAAACAATAACAATACATTTGCATGTGTTTGTTAGGCTAAAGGTTGCAACCTCTCCAATGAACCTCCACATCCTTGTTCATTACCGTCCTGCTGGCCCTCTAGGAAACTTTCTGGATGAAATGAACATACTTCTTAGTCTTTTTCCTATTCCCTGTTTGTGAATGATTGTGTGCACAGTTCTCCAGACAGATGCGTTTCTTCTGCAAGTTGGCCACAAGTTATCTGCCAGTTTTCAAAGAAAAGGCAATGGTTATTCCTATCCTCAAGGAACCCTGCCTGGATCCAGTAGAAGATAACAACTATTGCCTGGTATTGCTTCTCTATTTTATTTCCAAAATTCTTAAAAGGACTGTTTATAACCAAATGTCTCTTTATCTCTCACAGAACAACCTTAATGATCCCAACCAATCATGATTCAAAGTGGCACATTCCATAGAGACTGTCCTTCTGTCAGTCACTGAAAAACTCCATGCTGTCACGAACTGGTATGACAGGCAGTTCGGGCGGATGTTACTGCCGTGGACAGAGAAGGCAAGCATAGGCGCAGAGGGGTAGTTTTTAAACATAAAAGTCTTTAATTAACAAAGAAGGAATGAGCAAAATATACACATGGGCTCTGGACAGACACACACATACACACAGTCCCTTTTGGCCTCAACAGGACCGTAGCAAGCATTTCAGACCATATCAAGCATTTCAGACCATTCAAGCATTTCAGCCCCTGTAGGACTGACATTCAGTGACATTGGCGGTACACCTATCTCGTCCAAGATCCCTTCAACCAGCTTATTATGTTGATGATGTGGCTCCCAGAGCAAGGTGGAAAGGTGGGCGAGTCGAAGCCGCCGCCAAAGCCGAGCTGTAGGGGCTGCGGCTGAATCCCTTGCTTACACCTGGCGACTGAGGCAGCACTGGATCTCTGGTGTAGGCCGGTCGGTAGAGGCTGCGCTGGATTGCCCTCGTATATTGAGCAGTTGGTGCAGCGCTAGTCGTCTCCCAATCCGGGTGGCCAATGCAGTACTGGGTTATCCTCCAGCCGAGCCTTTGTGGTGGTTCTCGGACCAGGGGGAGCAGGGGGGAGGGAGGGGGTTGGCCACTGTGGCACTGTCGTGGGCCCCCTCTGCTATGCCTTGTTGGGTCGAGCATTCTGTCACAAATGTACAAAATACACACATGGGCTCTGGACAGACACACGCATACACACAGTCTCTTTTGGCCTCAACAGGACCGTAGCAAGCATTTCAGACCATATCAAGCATTTCAGACCATATCAAGCATTTCAGATGATTCAAGCATTTCTGCCCCTGTAGGACTGACACATAGGCTTGGGACTGACATGGAGGCTTGGGACTGACACGGAGGCTTGGGACTGGATGGGATGGGAAGACTAAAGACTGGACGGGACGGGAAGACTAGAGACTGGACGGGACGGGAAGACTAGAGACTGGTCGGCTGTATTTGACACAGTGAACCACAAGATTCTATTATCTATTCTTACAAGCCTTGGAATCTGTGGAATAGCATGGCACTGGTTTGCTTCTTACCTAGAAGATAGATTGTATGAGGTGACATGGAGGAGATACACATCTGCCCAACGCAGACTCTCTACTGGCGTTCCACAGGGCTCAGTACTTGGTCCTCTTCTGTTCTCTCTCTCTATACCCGGTCTTTTGGTAAGGTCACATCATCGCATGGATTTTAATACCATTGTTATGCAGATGACACCCAACTTATTCTCTCCTTTCCTTCCTCAGACACTCAGACACTCAGGTTTCCACCCGAATCTCAGCATGTAAAGCAGACATCTGATCCTGGATGACAGCTCATCAGCTGAAGCTCAATCTGAGTAAAACCAAAATGCTGTTCATCCCTGGTGATTCATCCCCCGGTCAAGAACTTGTGATCTCCCTGGGCAACAATCAGATCACTCCTTCAGCCACTGCCCGCAATCTTGGAGCAACTGTGGACAATCATCTGTCATTTTCCCCAAACATCGCTAACCTTACTGGCTCTTGTCAATTTCTTCTTTACAACATCCGAAGAATACACACATTTCTTTCTTCATAGGCTACTCAGGCGCTTGTTCAGTCCATTGTTATTTCAATACAGGACTACTTCAACTCACTTCTGGCAGGTCTGCCTCTGTCCACCATTCGTCCTCTGCAGCTGATCCAGAATGCAGCCACACGTCTGGTTTTCAAACTTCCCAAGTTCTCCCACACCACCCCACTTCTCCGCTCCCTGCACTGGCTTCCTGCTGCTCCCTGCATCAAATTCAAAACCCTGATGCTTACCTAGAAAGCTGAAAATGGTCCAGCATCTACTTACCTCTCTGCTCTAATCACACCACGCACTGCACCACGTTCCCTTCGATCCACCAGCACTGCTCGCCTCGTTCCACCATCTCTCAGGGATCGAGGAAGACATTCATCCAGACTCTTTTCCGTTCTGGCAGCTAGGTGGTGGAATTAACTTCCTCTAGATGTCCATACAGAGGAGTCTTTGAGAATCTTTAAGTGATGACATATCTGTTTCTTCAATACTTGGACTAATCCCCCACAAAAAAAAAACAAACAAAAAAAATTCCCAATTGTGTTGGAACGATAGCACTTGTTTAGTAACCTGTTAACCCAGTGTAATCTGTATAACCCATTGTAAAACTGTATCTATCCAGAGACGAAAACCCCAAAGAACTTTTTGTAGGTCGCTCTGGATAAGAGCGTCTGCCAAATGCCTAAATGTAAATGTACTGCATGTACTGTAAGACTAGAGCTTAGTTGCAATGTCCACTGGACAAAAGGTACAGATGGAAATACTGGGGTGGTGACAGTGACAGTTTTCATTATCATTAAGACATCAATAGCTTCTCAAGCTTATTTCAAAACATTCAAAGATATTTGCATTAAGACAACACACGATCAGGTCTACCAATGGAAATCTTGCCTGAAGAAAATTTTAATCTTTAAATCTAATCCCAGTTTGATAAATGATTAATTTGTTTTGATGCAACATATTTTTTTTACAAACTTGTCACAACATTTACTACATTTAGACTGCTGCCTAAAGTCTTCTTCAGTATACATTCCAAAGATTCTCAAAAGGTTAAGGTCTAGACTTTGGTGTGACCAATGCAGGTGTGAAAATTATGTCTCATGCTCCTTGAACAACTCTTTCACAATTTGAGTCTGATGAATCTTGACATCGTCATCTGTGCCGCCAGAGAAGGAAAAAATTGGTGGAAGTTAGCTGTTTTCTATTAGCCTCTATTAGCTACACAGCTGTTTAGTCCAAATCCCTTAAGTTCTCTTAACATTGTGCATGTGGAATGCTCCTACTTTCCTTATTAAACATAGCGTTCTACTTTTTTATGATTTGATTTCACTAAGCATTTAAGTGATCTCACCATCACTTTTATTCAAGATGTGTTTTTCAACCATGGTTCTTTCTTAAAGGTGGTGGTTCATGATTATATGGTTAACATTGTATACGTTGTATATATACAAGATGTGCTCATGCATTAATCTTTTTCCTACTTTAGGCACACAAGAAGCGATGGCTGTGTGTGTCTCTCACAAAGCTTATGAGGTTACTGAGTTGCATGAAAAAATAAACCCTGATTGGACCCAATTTGTATTCTGAATTGAACTGAGGCAGTTGAAGTGCTAAGTTACTCAGTACATTCTTCTCCTATCGGTTTTCTCTGTGTATAAAGCCAAACTCTACTAAACCCCCTTTTCTTTTCCTCACCTCTTGTTTTGTTATTTTACCTGACAGTCCAGGTGTGAAAGGGGTGAGGCCGTGGAAGAACATTCTATTCTGTAAGCTTGTCATGAAAGAATCCATTGATTGACCTCTACGTGCACAATGACAAATGGGTTAGCAATTTTCCGCCTCACTTAGGGGCAACAATGCACATTTCCACTTTCACTTGGAAGCAGTGAGTGTATCATGTGCATACCTTTCTCAGGTTTGGCAAATAGTTCAGCAGAGTCTATGCCAACAAACTGGACTAAACTTTTAAATCACTTGTGATCATATCTGGCATTTTGATCAATGTCAGCTGTGACTTATATATGCAATCATTAAAGCCATAAATAATACTCATGCGCCAGAAATATGAGAAGTGTAGTAGTTAATGCCTTAGCCTACGTTCTTGGACATGGATGGACTTATTTGAATAGGCTTACCAGAGGTCATTTTTCTGTTGTGGTATACAATCACTTTTTAATGATTTCTTTTGTGGTTCTGGGATGTTATTCCATGTTTTGGCTGCTGATTGAATTACTCCCAAGTGCCTGAAGAATGTTTTAGGTGAAAACTATGGAAATTAACCAATTGACCTCTGTACTGACCCCTTCAATAGGAGAACCCTGTGGGAAAAGTCACTCTAATGCAAAAATCAAAGAGAACCTTGAGTCCACAGACCTGCAGGCGATCTCACCTAAAATTCCCACATGTGAAAAATGACACTACATTATACAAATCTATGAATAAATAAAAAAAGGCACACAAAAAAGATTATAACACTGACCAAAAAAGTCCTGAAATGATGAGCAAAAAAACATTCTTATGCAAAGGGTCTGGAAAAATAATAAACCACTACAAAAACAACAATGTTTAGCAGATTTATGTATTTTTAGCTCTAATCACTGTGTCCTGTAGGGGTAACCTGTCACGGTGCTGAGAGTCTAATTGATGCCTCATGCTTTCAGGCACAATTATTTGTGCCCAAATGTCAAGACCTAATTTGTGGTTTACACCATGGACGTATGAGCCAAATGCTTTGAGCTGGACTAATGTGAAATCAGGGGTGCGGGGGGGTGGGGGGGGGAGGTGTTGGTCAGCACATGTGGGGTGGTCTGTGTGAAGTAATGAAGGATTATTCATTTCAAAAAATGAATCAAACTGCCTGAGGTTTTGTGTTTAAGAAAGCCAAGACAGGGCAATTTCATGCAACTGAGGAAATGTTAAAGGAGGGCTGTCATTAATAATGTTCCGCTGTTATGTATGTATGTGGTGGCACGATGGCTTAGTGGTTAGTGCTGTCGCCTTGCACCTCCAGGTCCTGGGTTCCATCCACACGTCAGTCTGTGTGCATGGAGTTTCCATGTTCTCCCTGTGTTTGGTGGGTTTCCTCCCATTTCTCCGGTTTTCTCCCACAGTTCAAAGACATGGAGGGGCTAATTGGTGTTCACAAATTGCCCGTAGCATGTGAATGTTGACTGGAGGTCATACCACAGTTATGCAAAATGGGAATAAATACAAAGGTCACCACTGGCCTTCACGGTCCCTAGTTAGACTTCCTAGTAGTATATATGTGTATGTACTTATACAATGATTAGTCATAACACTGAAACCTTAAAACATTGTGTAGGTTCCCCTTTTGTCGTTCGGTTACAGCTCTGTCTCCTCACGGCATTCTACATGACCTCTGGGGGTGTGCTCTGGCTACGTCTAGGATGTGAGCAGCAGGTCCTTTGGGTTTTCAGATGGAACCATCACAGATCAGACTTGTTTGTCCAGCACGTCAAGGCATTGATTATAGAGATCTGGGGAATCTGCTATTTTCATACCTAGCATCAACCTTTTTCAGCAATTTGTTCTACATTAGCTTCCCTGTGGGATCAGCATAAATGAGCCTTGTGTGCCCATGATCCTGTTCATTGGTATATAATTGATAATCAATTTAATGCTGTGATTTTAATGATAAACATGTAAATTTAACAAAGAAACAAAGGCTCTATTATTTTAAGACAATTCTGTAACCATGAGCACTTATCAGTGCTTTCTAAACATATGAATGACCCGAAGGATTTCCAAATCATCTGTCCAAAATCTCCTAAGCAAACTAAAGAACATATGAAACATTCCCACTGCAGATGACATCTTTAAAGTCAAGAAAAATAAATAAACGTAGCTTAAATACATAAATACATACAGAGCTGTGGAGTGCAAGGATGACACACCAAAAACAGGTATAACATTTGATGTCCTCAGCATGATGATGAATCATCATTTTTGCATTTAATTAAGCCTGATATTGTCTTAAATATATGTTATGAATTTTCTACCCAAATCAGTAGACCAACACTGTTCAGTGCTAAGCCATGTAAACAGGATTGCATTGTACTTTGGCTTTAAGGAGGTAACTTACTCTTAAAGGGCTCTAAATAAATACTTGCTGTGTGTATTGTCAGACACCACCCTTAGGCAAACAGATCCCTATCCTTAGTAGAATCTACTGCTTAAATCAGCAGGTGAGCCTTAGTCCCATCTCTAGGCTCTTCCTTGGTCAGTCTGCAAAAATATGAATTATACTTTATCATAATCCGGACAGACAACTAAGCCATGTGTTATTTCTATTTGGCTGTGTGCACACCCTGCTCATATTCACAGCTGACGAACACAGGAGACGTTGACAGCTGCTAAGGGAACACCTGCACTGTGACTGAACTGCTGAGACAGAGAAAACTAGGAGATAGAGAGCGAGTGAGAGAGAGAGAGAGAGAGAGAGAGCGAGAGAGCGAGAGAGAGAGAGACCATGACTACACTTAAATCTAACCTCCAGATCCAAATCTTTTACTTTGTTTTAGATTATTTTTATGAAAAATTAATTGATGCTTATAATAAAAATAAAATAATTAAAAACAAACTAATARCATTTTTTAGTTCCTAATGGGATCAGTAACATGTGTCCACAAAGTAAAAACCTAAATAACCTAAATTTAAACCCAGCCCTAACATTGAGAACCAAAAGAAAATGTTTAGGTTGTTTTCAAGTTTTTTTTTAAATAAAGAGTTAATAATANAATAATAATAATAATAATAATAATAATAATAATAATAATAATAATAATAATAATAATAATAATAATAATAATATTTTTGTTTTAAAAGCAAACAAGCAAACAAACAATGCAGCTTCTCGAATAGGTTTCAACAAGATGTCCTCACCAAGCCAGAACTGTGAGGGGAATTTTGGTTCTAAACACACACGCACAAACACACACGCAAGCGCACACACCTCTGATTGTATTTCCTTCAGACCTCTTCTGGACCACATCTGAAGTGATGAAAATAAGGGTGCATCCATTAAGTGCATGATGTAGGCTTAAGTGAGGGCATGGATGAAGGATTTAAGTGTTGGCTGTAAAGTGCCTTGGACCACCTGCTACAGGGACAAAGGCATCATTTTCATCCCAGACAGACTCCAAAACACTGGTTTAACAAGTGCCAAAAAGTATTTCACAGCATCAGGTATCAAACATGTTAAATTTACTCGCAGCTTTGGACAGGGTGCTCTTAGCTGTGTTCTTGCCTAGCTGGACCTTTTACTGGACATTTAGAGCAAAGTTACCATCTGACAAGCTGAATGGAATCGAATACCTCAGCATTTGAATTTTTAATGTGATATTATCTATTACACACACACAAACCACCAAAATGCTACATTATGTACAGGTAATGTTTTGTAAAAAGAAAAAAGAAAAAAAAAGATTTTTCTCCATTTATCTGTTATAAATATTAACATGCATAGTGCAAAATGCATGTTTATACTATGGATCAGAAATCAAGATGCTGTTAAAAATAGTTATAAAACATGACAGTAGCTACAGTAAAGTCTTTCTAAATACTTGTAGAACGTGTCAGAAATGTTTGCCCATTTAGGACCCTATAGTTTGAACCCCTCTTTGTTTCTACTCTCTGTCTCTTACTCGCCTCCATACACTGCTCCTTGTTATAAGTTTTTTAGACGGGAAAATCCCACAGTATCACATAAAGGTTGGCACCATGTCGACTCCCCTGTCATGACAGCCTCTGGCTCACCATCACAGAGATGCTGAGATCACACAGCACAGCTTTCATGCTTCGACACAAATATTCATCCAAGCATTACGGAAACTGTAGCTTGATATGCTTTTTTGCTCGTTGTTGTGGAAATTGCTCATTGAGCCATTCAAACACAGTCAGAAAGAAAAAGGTGAGCCTGGGGTATCTGAATCTCATATTGTCTAAGTGACAGTTGGTTTAATCGCAAATGCTGGTACAGACAATTATGCTCACTCTCAGATAATAACAGGAAAATAAAAATATAAAGAAAAACAAAATCGTGTCACAGATATAATGAAAAAAGACCAATCAAATGACAACCTTCCATGATTAATATTTCAGTAAAACACCAGTTATTACTGATAAATTCTTAAGTGATTATATTGAGCTCTTTGTTTTTTGTTCATAAAGTGTTAGCAGAGAAGGCTTAATACCTATCAGTTTGACCCCTTTTGTGCAAGACTGCCAAACCACTAGACTGCAGCTAAGGTTGAGTTTTTATTTCACCCTGATCTTGTCATTGGGAGGTTGTTACATGAGAAGGTCTCTAAAAGGACCTTTGAAGTTGATGATTGCTGGACAAGCCTTTTGTTCGCAGCATAACTAGGGCCACAGAAAACAAACAAAGGTTTAAGGGAATATTTCTCTTTTTAAAAACATTTTTCAAGCTTCAGGGGATATATCAATGAGGTTTCTAAATATCACGTTTCCAGACAGATAAAATTCTCATGGAAAGTAATATATGGTTGGTGCATTTGAAAAATAATCCTAAGAAACAGAAAGTTTTGATATGCTGTTATTAGTTAAACTGACAGAATTGTTTCTGGACCTTCTTGAAATATTCCTAGACATAACACTCATTTTATATAAGACTGAAAATAAAAGCATACTTATTATATGATATTAAGTAATATTTTGCACTTCCATGGTATGAACACATCTGATTTTAGGCTAGTTTAAGGCACCTTCTACACTGTATCTAATTAGATAAGTCTACATTTAGATGTAAAAATATATATTATCAAATAAATAAATACATAAAATAAATATATGTAGTGTGAACTGTATAAATAATATGCTGCTTATGTGTTCTACACAGTTTTGAGTCTCGACATTTCAGTACATCACATAAGTAGTGTTCCTTCAGTTTCCAGTCCACAATAAACCATGTTTGAAACATTTTTTAAAAAACTTGTCATATAAACATCCATTACAGCATCAGACAGAACTTTTTCTCTTTTTCCTCTTCAGCAGCATGCCTAATGCTAAATAAGTTCTGTTCGTTCCATGGAATTGGGGACATCCTCTGTTGCTTGCAGTGCTTAGGAAAATGACCAGCACTGAGCATTTCACTATCCTTTGCCGTCTACACTTCCTGGAGTAACAATCCTTGTGGCTAAGGCAGGTGTACCAGGGTTACTAGACATCCATCCATTTCCCTTGTTCCTTTTTTTATTAGGACATGGCTTAATAGACCTATTCCACTTCAAACACCAAGCTGCTGGTCTCAGCTGTGTCCTACCATTTCTTTGTAAAGTTCAGGTACTTTATCAGGGACTACTGGCCTGGGGAGAAAATGTGTGAACTTTTGATGTCGCCTTGATTTTGTCCCATCTCGTGGTGTTCCATCCTTGTTGAGTGCCACATAGTAGCGAGCCCCCCTTTCTCCTTGGTTGTAGAGGTTGGAGGAATAAGTGTTGTACCAGTTCTCTTCAAACTGTTCCCGGAAGATACACTCAGCTGTCAGTTTCTCCTGCAACGCAGAATGTCAGAGTAAATAATCATTTGAGAACAAGGAGAACAATTAAGTTGTGTTTTTAAATTATTATTACAGTCTCTCTCTCTCTCTCTCTCTCTCTCTCTCTCTCTCACACACACACACACACATGCACAGAAACACACACTGCACTTAAAATAATTTGCAAGCTAACTCAGAAATACTTACAGAGCCATAGAGTTCCCCCTTGTCATTCATTCCGAGGTAGAGGCCACTGTCCACTCCTCGGATGCTGATTAATCCAGCAGCAAGGCTTATGAATTCCAAAATACCTGGAGAAGAATAAATCAATTGTTCTAAGTATGTACTCTGCAGTCTAAGCCCACATTGTATTCACACATTGTGAATAAGCTGTTCTGAAATACTAGCTAGGCATGATTACTATACACTGCCATTTAAATTGCTTACACTCAAGTTGGGCTCATTTCCAAAGAGACRCAGGGGTTATAGAATAGGCTATAGGTTCTATATGACACTTGTGCATCACTGTAGCATAACTAGCTTAGAAGTAACTAATAATAAACGTGCAATATAAATAATTGTAATATATGCTGAGGCTGAATATATGCATGCTATGAATATAGATGTGGAGTAATGTGCATGAAAAATATCCTGCATAAAAATAATTTATGTAAGTTTCAGGCAGGACTGAAGCAATGTGTTAAGAAAATAAAACACAACAAAAAAAAGAAAGAAAGAAAGAAAAAGTTAAACAAAAATCAAGCATACCGAAGCGACTGTGGTCTTTCCGCGTGCCCTGCACCGTGCCGTCCGGCAGGATTTCCAGGTGGAAGCCGGTTCTGCAGTAAAGCTGTCTCCTCCTCAGGATGCCCTTTAAGTGGTCCAACTCGGCCGGCGTGCTGCGGGACAGCCACTCAGCCGGAAACCGCTGGTCTCCGAGCAGCGCGAGAGTCTCGGCGAGCGGCGGCAGGAAGAGGAGCGAGTTTGCGGCTCCCGCGCCCTCGGCGCCCTGCAGCAGCGCGCTCATCTCCGCCATCGACGGTCACTCGAACCGAGAGCAAAACCCTTAACGCCCGGCGCTCGTCCGATCCATGACCAAGAACGAGTCAAAAGTTTTCGAGTGCAGTGCAAAAAAAAAAAGAGAGAGAGAGATAGATGTAATTTATGACACTCCGCGGCTGATGTAAAATATCCACCGATGAGGAAACTTAATTAACCTGCGGCTGAAGCGTCAACTGCACACGGATTTAGTCACTTTCAGAGAAATTCCATGCACTTGTCTTGACACCTCGCACTTAACATGAATCACATCCAGCGCACAGGAATAAACCTATTAAGTCTTGAAGCGCGCGTCTGATAAATCCGGCGCACCTCTAGGGAAAAACTCAAAGCAAGCCCGACTTCTGGTTTAAGGTGTGTGTGTGTGTGTGTGTGCGTTTGTGTGTCATGCTGTGGGTGTGTGCGTGATTGCTGGAAGTGGTTTATGCTGTGTGAGCWCAGGGCAGGTGCACAGCGGTTGCAGGAGGGCTCTGGTGGGAGGTGCTGAGATTGTAGACCTGCCTTACCACACCACAGCGTTACAGCGTTTCTCCTTCACACTAAATGTGTCTATGCGTTTGTACCTCTCTCTCTCTCTCTCTCTCTCTCACACACACACACACTCTCTCTCACTCTCTCTGCAAGGTGAGTTTGCGTTTGTAAAATGCAAGATAAAAAAAATCACATAAACTCTAAATACAATAAATGCACAGACAGAACACATATTTTGAATACAATCCTGAGAAGTGCATCCTTCGCATCCATCATTTAAATGTGTAACACGAATGGGGCTAGTGCAAATGAAGCGCAGACGAGCGTGATTGATTGGACTGGGCTAAAGCCCGGCACATCTCGCGAGGAGTCTCCACTCTCTAACTGTAGGACTGGAATGATGGCGGCGGCCGCACGCCGGTTCAGCACGATAGTAAACACCATCACCGCTTGTAAAAACGGCGCAGGCGTTTATGTGAGCACAACCCAATCGCCAAAATGGAAAATCTCCATGCGGCAGGTTGTGACAGGGCTTTGCATCGCGGTCGGAGGAATAGCTGTGTGTCAAAAATGCCGCGCGAAAGAAGCCCACACAACGAGGATGACGCACGCACTCCCGGTTGTGTTTGCTAGAGAAAAGGTACGGTTTAGTAAATCGTTACAAGACTGCATTTATTTATTACACATTGCTCTTTACATGCTCATGATAGTGTACACAAGCCGTAAACAAGCCGGTCCCTCGGGACTTAGGTCAATGACGCTCTCCACTGCACAGGTGCTGAAAACAAGGAAATCGGATTTTTGAAATCGAAATCTTCGCCCTCGAATAGGATGTGCACAGCAAAGGAAACATTTCCTATTCATGCATAAGATGTTGCCTCCAAACATAATCAGTTTAAATGCTGTGTACGTTACTATGGGCGGCAAAAAATCCTGCGTTAAATATACACATCAAGGTGTATTTCCTGATTGAAAACAACGATAAATGAAAAAAACCTTAGTGGTTTTTTGGACGTCTGCATGGGAGACTGCTTAAGGTGAACCCTACAGCAGAGACACAATCAAGAACCTTCAGTCAGATTTAAATCTGTCAATGATTATTTACTTCTATATGGAGCAATATATTAAGGTTCCCATATCAGAATATGGATCCAAATGCAAGGAAAAAGCCTTCATTATGAAAAGAACCATTAAAGCAGAGTCTTTTAGGAAGCCTAGAACCATAAAAAAAAACATTGAAAGTTTCTTTGATTTCCTAAGCAGTCACTGAAGCTGTTAATTCGCAGACATTGTGTTTTGTGTATCAAATATTTTCTTAAATGCAATTTGGTTGGTTATGGTGAGGCAGCATTACTCTGTCATGTGGTGGTATGATAGGCGCAGCTTTTAAATTATAGTACTTTTTAATAAGGAGCTAGCAAAACTAAGAAATCAAAGCATGATTATTTTGGGTAGGCACCTGATCTAGAAGATTCTGGTGTGAACAACTGATTTATATCTTTGTGTGCTTAGGGAAGAATAAAAAGATAGACTTTGTCCTAGTCATATTCATGGCACGAGTCTGTGCAGTAGGGACTTGGGGGACTGTGGGGGACTTACTCAAAACTGTGGGGGACATACTCAAATGTGCACCACTGGTTTGTTAGATCATTAAACTATACAGGATTGGCTCAGTCTCCTGTTCAAATGCTTACGCTGTGCTTGTTTATTCCTTTGGTCTCTTATCTTGAGGTGGGTGGAGAGGAGGGCAATGGACATAACCTTAACTTGTGGTTTGAGATACTGGAATCCTGGGCTGAGGTAAAAGAACACTGAGCTTTGGCAGGAAAGCTGACATATGATGTGGGTAATAAGTAGCGTAGGCACACCTTCCCATGGTGTTTGTCTAGTGCCCAGTGGGCCTGGCTGCATGCCACCTGGGAAAAACATCAACTCTGTCCTTATAAGCTAAGGCTCAGTGTAGAGGAGTAAACATTTAAAACAGATCAGCATTTTGCTGAATTAATTTAGTGTATGGAACATCTTTGGAACATTTGACATAAATATGAATCTAAATAATTAGAATTATTAGAATCCTTTTAAGATTTAATCCTGACTTTTGTCTTAACCTTGATCGTTTATAACCCATCATAACAATGCTTGCATTTTTAATTCCTATAAATGTGCAGTTATGACAACATACTTATAAACACCTGTGGTTTAACGCATGTTTATGGTTCCTTTATTTTGATATAAATATATTTTTAAGATGTGTTTTTTCTATTGTAGACCAAGATATCTGCTGATGAAGAAGACATTGCCATGTCAGCTCATGAACACAGGTTCCGTCTGTTTAGTTCAGTGGAGTATGAAGGGCAGCTTTACATGACACCGCTGGACTTCATTGAGTCGGTTACCATGAGTGAGCCAAAGAGTAAGCACTAATCACATATGCACTAACACAATGCAGTAGTTTACGCTCTTAAGGCTAAACACTCCTTAGCATTTAAAGCTGTCATTAATTGAAAACCATGAACATAAATCCTTATTTGTCTTACGGACTGAGTGAAACTGAGATTGACATAGGCATCAGTTGGATGTTTTACATACAAGCAAACCACCCAGTTGATGCTATAAAGGAAGCTATGACTGGTCATTGTCTATGAAGTCATAATACCTGCATGCAGATCACTATCTCCACCAGGAATGAGAAAAAAAACCCTGAAAACCATTCCCAAATGTATTTGAGCTCTAAGGCATCTTTCTGATGTCACCTACCTGTGGTGGAAGTTCATATCAAGACAGGTGTGGTTGGTGGTTTGGATCTTAGTTACATTTATTTAGAAACCCTATTGTGCACATGTTATTATACACTATTGTCAGAGGCTATTATACAGTGGCATTTTTTTTATAATATTGGAAGAAAGTTTATACCTAGGATATTTTCACTGCACTTAAGGCTCCACCCTGATTAGTTCTTTCATACCGTGGGTTTAAACCACATTGGAATAATAGAAAGCCACTGGCTTTCTCTAGTCTTATTTCTGTGGTTAAAAGGAAAACCAGACAATTTGGCTTTGGCTTGGGGCTAAATCAAGGAGAGTGTGTGTGTGTGTGGTATCAAAACTGCTTCTGGTGAGTTGTTGGCTAGGGTGGTGTAAGCTATAGCTTTAGAGCTTTCTTCAGGCCTGTTTAGAAATGGGCCAATGGTAGTTTGAAACTGTGTATGTGGTTTCACCCTGAGTATGTTCCTGTTATCTTTTTGACTGAAAGTGCCTGGTATGTCCAGACAGGAATAAAATCTGAACTCTAATATAAAGGGCGCACATTGCTTCACTATGTCAGCCACATTATTTTTAATGGCACATGCTCAGCAAAAGGCATTATGGTATTTATGGTTTTATGTCATGGCTATAAAGGCTGTTTGAGTGTGCTATAACTTTGCATGTTTGTGAAAGCCTACGCAGAGAACCACTAAGCATAAAATAATTTAATTATGCAAACATAAGATCCAAATCTTACCTTAATTTGTGCTTTTATTTTGTGTTTACTTCTGCACTACACTTAATATGTGTACAATAATATCAGTTTGTGTTTATGGGCCATTTGCAAACTTCTTTTAATAGATTCAGGGCCAGATTGCTGTGAGAAGCAGAAAACAATTGTAGGTACACCTGCATTTTAGTGCATGGTCAGTAGAGATTTTGCAATTGCATGGAGAACAGCATCATGATTATAGTTGCAGTGCTGAGAGGGGACAAATGCATGAACTCAGTCATGCATTTTATGACCCCTTGGCTGGATCTCAACAAGTCATTGCTATTCCTTCCTTCTTATTTATTTATTAATTTTTTTATTTATTTATTTATTTATTTATTTATTTATTTATTTATTTATTAACAGTGTTATACTGCAAGAGCACTGCCCTGGATTATGTTTATGTCTTGTGATAATTTTATCTGGACTACTATTAGACTAACATTTACCATGCATTTTAATAATCTATTACATTAAACCATGTTGGCATACTGTGTTATTAATTTATTTAAAATTGTATTATTTGTTAAACCCTAGAAAAAAGGTTTTGGCGAGCCCTGACAAAACAGGTATGATTTAAAGAAATCAACATAATTTCATGATTTTATGTATGACACATAATTTTTGTAAACATTCTTTAAATGTTCACTTTTTAATTTGAAAACTTTACTGTTTTAAGGAATTAGACAAGATTCTCTCAGATACACCCCCCGTTTGGAAAGGGTCATCCAGGCTATTCAGGAACTTAAATGAAAAAGGTGAGAATTCACAACATTAACAAGCAAATACTTGTGTTGAAAAGTAGAATAAAAGATTTGTACTTGATCCTTGTGAGCTGGTGAAGCAATCTCAGTAGGGACATTTTAATAAAWGAAATCAGATCTGTTACTTACCAGGTGTGGTTTTCCCGAGAAAAAATGGAAGTATATGTATTAAAGCAAGCCAGTAGCAAGCTGCAGTCAGAAGTACACATTTATAATTTATACTTTGCAAGGTTTGCAAAACAAAGACAAGTGTTTTGTATTTGAACCGCTACAAACTGCTGATCTTAGTAACTGAATCAGGACAGAATGTAGTGGTTGTAGATCTGGTGGAGGAGAACTATGGATGCTTTTTCGAGCAATGGTGCTATAACTGTAAATCAGTCACACAAGTATGGTAACAGTCAAAAGTTTGGATTTATTTTCTACATTTTAGAACAATACAGATTTTTTTTATTTCCAAACTATGATATAACCAAGCACCAAAACTTACCTCTGCTGCTGAGCAGACGTTCATTTAGAGTTACTAGCCTCAGAAATCGCAAATTTATCGCACCTCTTCAAAAGTTATTGCATATTTTGAATGCCTTCAGCATTGGCAAGTATTTTGGCACTCATTTTCGGTCCAGTCTCTGTACCTGACCAGTTTCAGAGGAGTGTTTTTTTTTGTTTGTTAAGTCACATAGTGACCTATGTTGGCATTTCTCTAATTTAATCTACATAATTAAATTTAATAACATAATTAACAGAATTAAAAAATATAATTTAAAAAAATAGAATTTATCATGTGTAAATGATGTGCAAGATAGATAGATAGATAGATAGACTGTCATTTAWAATCTAAAGGCACTTTCCATCTTTACACTCAAGTTATATATATATATATATATAAAGACAATTACTCGATCTTTAAGCAAAGAAGATAAGGAGAGCTGTTTGAAATCTGCAGTGTTGAGACTTGTCCCTGTGACAGCTTCCCATCACTGATGATAGAATGAATTCTAAGAATGGCATTGGATTACATTGCTCACACTGACATTCGTGTGAATCATTTCTGAGAATGTTTGTATTTCTGACGGCATCTGCTCAAGCATATGGGCTTAGTTTCTTTCTGCAAGACTGAAACTGACTTTTGTCTGGATGTCTGCAAAATCGTTTTACCTTCTTACACAAAACAGGCCCGAACCTATGTTGTTACTTTGATGGCTCTTCATTTTCTTATTGTCGCTGGCTTGCACAGCTAAAAATATTTGATAGGAGCCATCTACAGATGAAAGTCATCCAATACCATTTTTTACATTTTAAATAACAAATGAGTTCTATTTAGTAAAATAACAAAATTGCGTAAAGCATCTTATACAGTATTTGAGCCCCAGGATGATGGCATACCAATTGTCTAACAACAGCTACTTGTAGGTCTTTCAGTTTTATGATGTAGTAGCACTTGCTTGGTTCATGTTAGATTTTTCAACAACGCTTATGTGCCTTTTAAAAGAATTCCCCCAAACTATTTCAGCAGTTTGATCAATCATATTAATTCCTTGCTGTTTTATAATGTTTAAAAATGAAAACACTGCATTGGGTATTAGGACTAGATTTTGCTATATGTGCTCCTGCAGCCAGTTGTCTATTAACTGCTTTGCTATGCAAACTGACATCCTTTCCCACAAGACTCAAAACAGTCACCCTGAGCTATCTGTGCTTGAGTCACTATCTCTGCCTGCAAACAAAAGCTTGGGAATGCTTTCAACGCTCACAACAATTTTCCTTAAGTCTCTCCCTGACTGAATCCTGACAGTTGCTCTTCCTTTTCTCGCTTTCTGCACAACAAAAGGCCTAGCAGGCCTAAAAGAACACACACCCCACATCAAGCATCCCCAATCAGCGACAGATCACTTCAGAATGTTTTACACCTAGGAAAACAAACAGAGGATGGCCCAGGAGCCAGGCACTTGGGCTGCTTTTGTTTGGGTTTGTGACCAGCCCTGATTACCAGAGTAAATGTCTCTGTTTGTGCGAGGAAAAAACACCAATTAGGAGTTAAGAAGTGAACCCCTTTAGATGTTATCAAGGTCTAAAGAGGGATTTCTTCTTCTATTGGAAATGTCATATTATAGCTTGATTTTAATTGGAAGTTTAGGGATTAAAAAAAAGGCAAAAAAGTTTAATTTTTCAGCAGTTAATTGGTATATACTGTTTCTTTTTTCAGGAATAATCTCATATACAGAATATCTCTTTCTTCTTTGCATTTTGACAAGTGAGTWTAAATGAGTTTTTCTTTGATTGGCACAGATTTTTAAATGTTTAAATATCCTGGTATTCTTTCTGCATCATTGTCAAATTTTCTTTGTTGTCTTTTTGCAGAGCCTCAGGCAGGATTTAAGATAGCTTTCAACATGTTTGATGCGGATGGCAATGAAATGGTGGATAAAAGGGAGTTTATGGTGGTATGTTTTCCTTTGGGTTTATACTTATCTAACTGGCTCAGTGCATGTAAGCAAATGTCAAATAAAACACGTTTCTCCCTTAGCTGGAGGAAATATTTCGTAAGAAAAATGACAGAAAAGATAGAGGTGGAGAAACTGATAGCTCATCACAACTGGTAAGAGAAACAGCAAATTCTTCTATTCGATCTGAATCCTTGCCATTCTGAAACTTGTTAACCCTACTTAAGTGAGTAACTGTAAACACTAAAGCAATATTTCAAACTAAAGAGGCCAGTACAATATATGCAATGTGGCAAAGTGTGTTCTCATTTTCTGTGTTCTGCATGTCATCTTCAAGAATGTGGAACTGTATGGATTTCAAGGTTCTGTCAACCATCCTGTATGTATCTGAATATGTGAGGAAAACATGTAACGCTTTGCATGACTTGTTTATTTGTCCGCCTGTTGATCTGTGTAGTGCATGATGAAATTTTCAAAATGCCAGTCATGAACATTTGTGCATGTGAGTGATATTCATGCTAGRAACAATGGCTGAGGCAGACATGTAAAACAAACCTGGGCCTGCTTCACTATTAGGGAGCTTTCCTGACAGGCACAGAGAAATGGGCTTTTACGATGCATTGTGTCACGTTTGGGTAAAGTCAAATGAAATGACCCTTATACACTGCTCAGCCTTAGAAAGGTAGGACAATGTGTCCTAATGGATCCTGGCCCAAATGCAATCTGAAACATGTTTCCATTGTCTGGGACAGCACCAAAAGGAGACTAGATGATTTATGTTACTTGTCTACTGTCAGGTGATGTTCGCTGAGGCGTAGTCGCCCAGATCTCGCTTAAAAGGCCCTCACCCAAAGATAGACCGTTCCTCCTGGACCCCCATGTTTTATTTTTACAGTTACTTGAAAAGTGGTATTCAAGCTCAGATTACCTTTTTGTAATAGCCTGACTATGAAGAGCCATGTGCCAGTCACAGCTAACAATGATGTGGGAGCCAGTCTCAGCAGACACTAAGAAAACTAATATTTTTTTTAAAGGTTTTGTTCAAGTGTACCGAATGTGTTTCTAACGTCTGACCTAATGTGAATTAGTCTTAATTGCTATCTGTGAGGTCTACTGTTAATTATAATGTATGGCAGAGGGGCCTATACTTTCACTGTATAGGCATTATAGAACATTTTTAAAGGATTATCATGGTCCATGAAATCTTGTTGCATTACAGACGGAACTTGTGCATGAGAGATCCTACAGTTTAAAAATACCAAGGAAGGAAAGGAAGATAAATATAGAGTAAGTCAAGAAGAATAAAAATGATGGCGACACCTTTTTATATAATTAAGCAAAAAAGCTGCTGTGCTCTTCAAGTAGACATTTCAGGAATAGTTTTAAAAGTGTAAGCAAAATTATGATTTTTAAGTAAACTCATTAATTCATTCATTTTTATGACACTTATTCTGTGTATGGTTAGCTAATCCCTGGAAACTCCTGGCATAAGGTGGAAAACACACTGGACACACACTCCCAAAAATAAACTACGAGCAATTTAGGAACAACAAACAGCATCCAACTTATGCATTTGGAATATAGGAGGAAACCAAAGCCCCTGGAGAAAACACATAAAGCACAGGGAGCACATAAAATCTTCTGCACACAAAGCGTGGATGGGATTTGCATCCCCAGTGGCAATGATGCAAACTGCTGGACCACCTCCCCAAAGGTTAAACTTGAATGTAATAATTTCTTGATGGTTATCAAGATCAAAATATAGTTTCTGGTATTAACATGCTATAATGCAACATTGATTTGATTTCAGCATGTTAACTGGATTTGTAGTTGTGTAAGTTCATTACAGCTTTATGATATTTCTGTTATTCAAGACCAATTGAAACAGAAGAAAATATATAAATAAATCCAAACAGACAAAATTACATCAAGTTTGTGCTGTCTTCACATTTTTACATTTTTGCCAATAAACTTGGCAAACTTGTCTAGTGTTCTGTCTGTGTTTGAAGATGTGCATGACTTGCATGGCATGGTCTGCATGATAATAAAAACACATTGTCTTGCATACAATATTTAAAGGGTTTAAACATTTAGTCCTGTCTAAATTCCACATGGAGGGTTGTGAATGTCTAATGCATTTTTCAGTTATCTAACAGCTGTACTTCTAATTCAGGTTCTTAAAAAAGAACAACAAAACTTTGAACCCAGAAGCTTCTGGGATGTGCTGAAGCATGGTGCAAGAGTATTCCTCTTTTCAGACCTGGTGGAGGTACACACATCCTCTGTCTCATCACTTTTCTGGCTGATTCTATAAATGCAGTTTAAATTTTTTGCAATAATAATGATAAAAATAAAAATAAAAAAAGCAATAGTTCAAATTAAAATTTCAGTGCTGCAGGATAGAACAACATTTTTGTTTCAATACATCAATCAAATGATTTATAAAATAAATAAAAGATTTGCTTTTAAATCTAATCACTAGGAAAGTCAGTGTGTGACTTTAAAGTCAGTTTGTTTTTGGAATACTTTGCAGCAGTGGGACTTAGGATAAGTTACAATGGGACCTTGTTGTTAAGGGTCCTCATCATTCTCAACCACCGATCCAGCTTTTAAGGAAAGAACAGCGATATGACTAAAGTGCACTTTTTTGCATGAGACCCTCTTTCCTTTTTAGCATGGAAAATTTACTTTTTATTTCATTCTTCATTCAACAAATTAGAAAATCGAATCACCCAGTTCTCACTAATTAAATGCGCACAACACTAAATCCCTAGAAAGTTAAAAGCAAGGATGTGAGRCACTGGTTTGCATAATGATCACCTGTACGTAACAGTTTTGAGTTGTTTTTTATAGAAAGGCACACATCTTATGGATGAATCACTTGTAATGGTTTTATTGTGATTGCCTTCTCTGTGTTATATGATAGCTCCTGTGTTTGAAGATGAGTAATTCCGTTTACTTGTCTCTTCATAGCATGTACAAGAGAACATTGCTGACACAACTCTGTTGGTGCATTTCTTTGGAAAAAAGGGAAAAACTGAACTGAACTTTGAGGATTTCTACAGGTAAAACGTTAGATAGTTTAGTATTATATTGCTTTTGGTGTTTTGTGAAAAAGACAAATCAACAACCGGAATTTATAGGTTAATTGAATACATTCTGCTGAATACTATACTATTTTACTGTTCTCCATACATCAATTTTGTTATTGTTTTTTTGCAATTATATTTCTTAACAATCTCTAAATTAATGGGTAGTATGTGTCACTCATAAATCATGTCAGATACATTTACTACTAGTTTTGAAGCAGTTCGACCCAGCCTAGTCAGAGGCCCACTCATTCGGCTCTGCGTCTATATCTATCACTCTCGGCAGATTCATGGACAACCTGCAGACAGAAGTACTTGAGATTGAGTTCCTTGCCTATTCTAAAGGTATGACCACCATCAGCGAGGAGGACTTTGCTCTGATTCTTCTGCGATACACCACAGTGGACAACATCAGCAACTACCTAGAGAATGTGCGTCAGAGCATACCTGATGAGAAGGTAAAGACTCTGTTTTTCTCATCTAACAGAGTGTTGYGCACCAAAGCAGAGTGACCTTTTGACCAGCATGCTTTAAATGTCTCTCATGTCTGCAATGAGAGACAGCTTAGCTTTTTGAAGGTAGGGTGATGCGTGCTATACCTGGAGTTAGATTACAATACAACAACTTTTTTTTTTCTTTTTTTTTTTACTATACCTGCCATTTGAATACCCCAAAATCGGTTTTAATCTTTGATTTTCTTTTTATAATAATAATGATAATAATAATAATAATAATAATAATAATAAGAAGAAGAAGAAGAAGAAGAAGAAGAAGAAAAATATAACATTACTTTAAGGTATGAATGCCACTGTCCGTATTTAATGACTGTTGGATAGCCTTATGTAAACACTCAAGGGGTTGTTCATTTTCATCAGAACACATTTGCTTTTCATCAAACAGATATTAAAGATTCCTTGGTGACCTACAGTAGTGACTAGCATGCAGCACTTTTATTGCCACAGCTCAGGTTTGATCACTGGTCAGGGAACCAGCGCCAGCCACTAAGGGGTTGTAGGAGTCAGTGCCCTCCATGTGTCAGTACCAAGAAGGGTATCCAGTGGAAAGCCTATGCCACATAATATATATATATATATA